>BLQM01000393.1:57950-69737 GCA_012489335.1 Triparma laevis f. inornata | reverse complement strand
TAACTAGAGATTGTTTCTCCTCGTGGAGTGCAAAGAATTTGTCGTAATTAAAAGGAAGAGTAACATTCGTCTATGTAAGAAACAAGCCCAAAGAATTGCAGAGAATCAACATTTGCTTGTACTGCACTGTGTTATGATGCTTAAAAGCGAAATTGAAACGTCGACCTATCTCAACAGGACTTTCATCGAGGCGTGTGAGGGCCTTTGGTTATTTCGCTTTAATCTACGAGGACATCAATATTCCCTGAATAGGTTTAACTTTGACCCAAGCGGATTTCAATCATTGTCAGCTTTTACAACATTTTCAGATACAATCCGAAACAGACTTTGAATGAACGCAGTTGCTTTCGAATTATCTCAAAACCGGAGCTTGTTACTACATTTTGACTTTTCAGATTTGTGATTCTCCTCAAAATAAAAATAAACTATCTTAATACTTTTTGGTAAAAATTGAGGTACTTCGTAAAATTTAACTAAAGAAGAAAATCGTCGATCGTCAAAATCTAAAA
The DNA here is from genome assembly GCA_012489335.1 of Triparma laevis f. inornata. NCBI lineage: Eukaryota > Bolidophyceae > Parmales > Triparmaceae > Triparma > Triparma laevis. The sequence goes on along the minus strand of BLQM01000393.1, from coordinate 69,228 downwards.
ATTCAACTTTTTCTATTATAACATTACTGCAAATTTCCTTAAATCTTCCCAGAAATCTTACTATACCAGCCCCCGCTGTTGTAAACCACTATACATAAACCACTATACATAAACCACTATACTTTAACCATAACCATAACCATAACCATAACCTGTTTCCCTTAGTTTAGCATTTTGTCAATGCGAGGAGCGAGAGCTATACATCCGAGGAGCTCCTCGTTGCTTCACTCCCTTGCAATTTTTTTTACCTCGTTCCTAATCCCCAGCCCCAGCGTACACTCCTTGCACGTCGCCGAGTGCCCGCACGGTCTCAACTTTGCGTTAGTGACGTTATCGAGGCAGATAATACACGTATCCTCGTCGTCCTCGACAGAACCCTTGAGTGGAACAGGAGGAGCGGGAGGCATGGGAGCTGATTTTTTCTTCCCGGGAGCGAAGCAGAGTTTCTTGTGGAGCTTCCAGTGATCCTTCTGGCACTCCTTGGAGCAGTAGTTGGTTTCTTTGCAGCGGGAGCACTTGAGTGGGGCGGGCTCCCGGCAGCCAGGATAACCGCAATAAGGGGAGGCTTTTTGATCGAGGGCTTTGCGGTCGGAGCATGCGTCGGGTTGTTGTTGGATGGAGTTTGACATTTTATAACAGCCTCGTTGAATGCCTCTTCAAGAATGTCGTCAATTTCGACCTCGGCCATGGTGGTTTCATTTGTTGAAGAGGTGATAGCCTCGGCAGATTTGCCCGTTTGGCTAGATTTCATATTTGGTTGGATAGGAGAGTATTGAGGGGGTTGAGGGGAGATTGGTTGGGTATTCGTGTACGTGGAAAGTGTTTTAGCCTTCGGGATTGCGTGTGGGACAGTAAGATCGACCAGATCTAGAATTTGAGGGAACCGAAGATCCTGCAAAAGTAGTAACCGATTTCTCAAAAATGAAGCGTTACGAAACCATTCCGCACGCTGAATCAGCCTCCCCTGTTCCTATCCGACTCTGGTCTCGCTCCATAATTCTGGCGTCGCTCTGTATTCTTTTACCAGGCGCGATCTTCGCAGCATCATCGAGAAGCACCTCTGCCCCTCCTCCTGTCCTCTCCTCCTCCTCCTTCGCCGACATTTGCACGAACGGGTAAGGAATGTGATGATGAAAGTCATGCACGTGCTCCTCGCGTTGCTCCGCGCTATACCAAACAATCACCTTCTGACTCGTCGCCTTCGCTGCTCACGCCACTTTCCCCGGCCTCGCTTCGCGCACTTTCATCACTTCTGACACTTCGCTTTCGCTGTTTGCGCCACTTTCCTCGACTCGTCGCTTCACGTACTTTCAGGCACTACTCTAAGACGACTCTGAAGCTAGCTCTCACTTATCCGTTCATTTCTCTCTTCCCCGACACTAAGGGCGCCAAGAAGTTCGAAGGTAGCGATGTGATTTACAGCAAGGGTTACTTTTATGCCATTGCCGACTCCCTCTGGTCGATCCTCTCCATCTCCTCCTCCATGACGCTCTTCAGCGAAGACAACTCCATGATTGGCGACCCCTTCCGCGACGCCGATGAGTCCGGCTACGAGGCGTTGTTTCTAATCGACGACATCTTCTACGTCGTGCGCGAGTCGATCCAGGATTTGGACGAGGACGGGGAGTACCACGCTATTGTAGAGGAGTTGGTGATCAGCGAGGACGGGACGGACTACACAGTCCAGTCCGCCTGCAAGTCGTCCTTCGGGTTCGAGGGAGGTGAGAGAAGTGCGAAGGGTGCTGACAATATTATTCTAAACTAACTCGTCTCTTCGCTTGCCGCTCAGACTCCAAGGGCTTTGAGGGAGCCGTCGGGCTCAAGAATAAGGACGGGGAGCTCTTCATGCTCGGGCTTTGCGAGGGCAACCACTGCAAGGAGGGCAAGAAGGGGAAGGAGAGGGGAAACGGCCGCGTCGTGGTGTTGCACAAGACGACTTCCGAAACGGACTGCTCCTGGGACGTGATCGCCACGCTCTCCCTTCCGAGCGACGCGAGCTTCCAGGACTATTCCGCCATCTCCGTCAACGAGGAGGGCCGCGTCGCGGTGACCTCGCAGGAGGACTCTGCCCTGTGGACTGGGTACTTGACCCTCGACGAGGACGGGTTCTTCGACCCGGAGATCGCCGAGTTTAAGACGGATAAGATGTTTAACTTTCCGAGGGATGACGAGTGTCGTATGATTTACTGCAATATCGAGGGTATTCATTGGATGGGAGAAAATCAGGTGAGTGCGAGGAGCGAATGACAACAACGAGGAGCGAAGTGACAAGGATGTGTTGCTCGAGCGATGATGATTTGCCTCTTTGCTCCTCGGATGTACCCTCTCGCGCCTCGCATTAAGAACGTTCTAAACTAACTCGTCGCTTCGCTTGTCGCAGGTCGTTGCCGTCAGTGACAAGATGAAGAACCGCGGGAAGCAGGATTTCCGCTGCTTCGATTTTGACCAGTCCATCCACATCTTCGCCCTTCCCTAAGAAAATAAAAATAGAACGAATTGTTATTTATTTTGAGAGCGAATTTTGGTGATTTATTTTGGTTTTTTTTTACTTTTTCGTTGTATCAGTGATTGACGCAATGCCACCAAAAACAACAGAATTGGTTGGCTTCTTTCCCTCAATTTTTGCACAATTTAGATTTTTCCACATAGTTCACAAACCGACCGCTCCTTGAATACCGATCACCATCTACTAGTATCATCCAGATACTGACGTTGCCGATAAAATCAGTGCACGTTATTGGTCTTAAAATCAATATTCGTGGCCTGCACCTTCCAGCCCCTTTCTCGTTCGTTTTGAGTGCCCTATTATTTAAATAAACCTCGCCGAAGAGTATCCGACACCTCCAAGAGCCACTTCTTCCCCCTTTCCCCCCCCTAAATACCCTCTATTCACTCCCATGGGCACTCAGTATGGCAGTGCTCCCAGTGGCACAACCTCCCTCCCAATGGCCGAACCTCCTGCCATCGAGACCGACTCCCTCAACAGTCCCTCCTGCACCGGTCCCTTCAAGCACCGCTCAACCAGCCTTTCCCCTACGTACGAACTGTGTTTGTTTTTGGCTGGTAAATTGAAGTGTAAGAGTTTACCGATGACACCGCAGGAGCATAGGGAAACAGGTACGACATACCGTGAGCACGCTTCGCTTCGAATACGCATCATCCTATATATTATCCTCGTACGCATTCTAACACAAGCTCTCGCTTCGCTCGCTCCACAGCCCTCGACTGGTCCCTATATGCCAACATAGTAATCCTCATAACGAAGATATTCGCGTTCCTAATTTCCGGTTCCCTCTCCGTCCTCGCCGCGCTCGTGGATAGTGTCCTCGACATTCTCTCCCAGGTAATCTTATACTGGGCGGAGAAGAGGAGCAAGACATCCTCAGCGGCACTTTACCCGGCGGGAGCTAGCAGGTTCGAGCCGATTGGAGTTGTTATATGCGCGTCGCTCATGGGAATCGGAAGTCTGTCGTTGATCAAGGAGGTGAGGACAGGCTGTACGTGCTTCTTGCATTAATAACATAATAAGCTAACTCCCCCCTCCCCTCCTCGTCGTCGCTTCGCTCCTCGACCTCCCCCCAGTCCATGCAACAGCTCGTCAAGTACGCTTCCATCAGCGACTCCCCGGTGCTCACGGGAGGCACAACCTCCTCCTACTCCCTCATCGCGGTCATCATCGTCAAGGGCTTCCTCTTCGTGTACTGCAAGGCCGTCGCCGCCCTCCTCAGATCCGCCAAGGACGGCGAGTCCACCACCATCGTCGAGGCAATGTACCAGGACCACTTCAACGACGGCCTCAGCAACGGCATCGCTCTGATCGCCATCTTCTGCGCTTTCATCCACCCCTCGCTGTGGTGGTTCGACCCCGCAGGCGCGATACTCATATCGCTGTACATCATGAAGAGCTGGTGGGACACCGGCGTGGAGGAGGTGAGAATAGTTACTGCGAGTACTACATTTCGCCTTAAAGAACATTCTTAACTCGTCGCTTCGCTCGTCCGCTCCTCGGCAGGTCGAGAAACTTGTGGGAAAGGCGGCCGACCAGACCTTCATCGACGAGCTCATAGAGATAGGCGAGGCCCACCACCCCGAAATGAGCATCGACATTTGCAGGTGCTACCATTTCGGGCCCAAGTTCCTCGTCGAGATGGAATGCGTGATGCCGCAGAATATGCAGCTCAAGGACACGCACGACATCGGAATGGACTTACAATACAAGCTCGAGAATCAACCGGAGGTCGAGCGGGCTTTCGTGCACATCGACTACTCGAAGCGCGCCTACGACGAGCACTCGTCCTCCAAGAAATACAAGACCTACCAGAAGCAAATGGCAGTGGACAGGGCGACGAGTCCGGCTTCGAATACCAGCGACGGCTTCGAGAAGGTTTAGTTAGGAAAACGGGGGGGGGGGGGGTAGAGATTTAGAGAGTTTTGAATCTCGAGAAAATACATAAAAACTTTCATCAGATTTTGAAGAGATAAATCAAATAACAAATAAACTACTTCTTCTTCTCTCCTCCACCATCGCTCGTCTCCTTACTCGTTTCCAATTTTCTTTTCGGTGCTCTACTCCTCATCGCTCCAAACCCCTTACCCACAAGCTTCCCTTTCTTCTCTACTTCGATAATTTGATCTGATGTTTTACAGCCGGTTAAGATGTATCCTGCGAAAACGTTTATGATGAGCAAGAATTAAACAAATAATTAAGAAACAATTCCAAAAATAACCTTCTCCCCTTTTCTCTTCCTCACCTCCTGTGGCACTCATGGTCATTTGCGGGTGCGTAATGTTGGGCATAACCTTGATTTCCCTGTTCCACGTTTCCGTGAGTTGGAGTTGGATGGCGAGTTTTTCGGACTTGAGTTTGTCGAAGCACTCCGCGAGAGGCTGCGCGGTGAGAAAGTTAGCGACACCGAGTTAGAATAAATGAATGAGTTGGGATTGACGTAATAATAACCCTTATAACCCAGCGCCATATTCCTTGCCTATTTCTCGCCCTTCGCGACTCACCTCAATATGCTCGCTGAAAACAACGAAAGGACAGCTCGGCGCCAAAAACGGCAGCAGAGCGAAAAGAATCGGGAGCGGATCGAACTTGGTGGATATGATGAGGCTGTCGGATTTCTTGTTCAGGTAGGAGAGGGACTCGTCGCGAGAGGGGCGGCAGAGCTTTCGGATGAATCTGGAGGCTCGTTTGAAGAGGAATTCGTGGCGTTTTTCGTCGTTCTCGAAGTTGTTTTGTAGGTGCTGTGTGTGCGAGCGAAGCGAATTTGTGTTAGTTAACAATAAATATAACGTGAAAAACCCGTTCGCACGTTCACATCCTCACCTCCTTCGTATGCTCCATAAGCGGAACTGGCCACCCCTGCCCCTTCAGTTTCTGCTTCTCATCATCACACGCGTCCAAATCCTTCACCTCCCTCCCCGCCCCCTCCCCGAATATCTCGTACGCGCTCACGAACTTCAGAACGTCCAACCTCTTGTAATCGAAATTGAACTTCGATAGTACCTCCTTGTGAGGAGGATCTTGACTGCTGAAAACGTTGAGTATCCTACCGTAGCCTCCCATCCTGCGACGAGCGAAGCGAGTATCGGCCAGCGAAGCGAGCCGTGTTAGATGCGAGTCTCGTATCATCTCAGAAAGCTCCTTCAACGTTTCTCCTATCACTCCATCGCATTCCCATTTCTTCTCACCTCTCCACCAAACTCGCCGTAACAACGCTAATAGTATCAAAAGTCAAAACCTGCGCCCCCGCGTACACATTCGCATAACTCAAAATCTGCGCTAAACTATCCGGCCTTAAACTCATATACCTCATAGCGTCTTTCTTGAAATATAAGTCGCAGACGGTGGCGGAGGTGCAGCGGAGGACGCGGGCGCGGGGGAGGTATTTTTTTAGTTTGCGTTTTATGTATTTGGCTTGGGCGAAGGCGGTTTTACCAGAGAAGGAGGTGGAGTTAGAGACTAGTTGGGAGACGATGTCTTGGCCTGTTTTGCCCTGCGGGTTTTGGAGAGCGAGCGGAGAGGGGCGTGGGGGTTAGAATTGTATTGCGTTGAGGGGAATTGGGGGCTACGGGGCGAGCAAGGTGGACGACGTTGTGAAGAGGAACTGCGAGGACTGCTCGATGTGTCGTTCTCGCTCCTCGTACGTTCGAACCATTGTTTCGCGTCACTCGTCGCTTCACTGCTTCGCTCCTCGGGCTTCGTCCTCGTTCTATCACTCACCTCCTCCCTCAACTTATTAATATCATCCATTGTCGTCTTCTGACTCTTATTATCATCCACCAAATTCCTATTATCGCATTTTTCAGTTTCCTCCTCCTCTTTCTCCTCCAAATTCAACAGCGGTGTAATTAAATCATCCTCCGTCCTAACAATCCTACTATTCTTGACCTCAATAACGGCTCCGTAAGGCATGTTGATTAGTCCTGTGGTGTAGACTTTTCCTTTTTGGCCGAGCTTTATTTGGTTGTCTGCGACGAGCGTAGCGACGAGCATTCATTAGCGAGTTGATGAAGATTGTTGCAAAGGTGTTAGAATAGCTCCGAGTGGAGCCTCATTTGCGACCACGAATATTGCATTCCCAACTCATCGCTGAGCTCGCTGTCGCTGAGCTCGTCGCGACTTCGTACCTTTGCCGGCACGGCAGGCGCGAAGGAAGTACAGAGTTTCACCGAAGTCGACGATGCAGATGTCGCCTTCGCGGACGACTGGGGAGGGGGTGGAGGGGGAATGAGAGGGTTGGGTCGAGACGGAGGCGTCGGTCTCCATTGCGCGTGGAATGGATGATCGAGGGTTGCGCTAATTTGAGTTCTTAAACGTCACGTATAGAGCTTCTAGTTTAATTTTTCAAATTTCTTAGTCACAAATATTCTAACGAGCTATTTTAATTTAATTTTCGTTCACGTAATGGGGCTCAAAAGCGCAAAATATTTTCTCAGTTTTCTGTCGAAAAAGGTGAAGAAATCACCAAGGTCATAACTCTCCAATAACCGCCCTTAGTGCCCAAATAGATCCGTCATCCTGTTTTCATGATACTAGTTCCGCTTCGTACATTGGTCGTTTGTCGTGATAGGCACGTATTTTTGGAATTTGCCTAGATCCGCTGTTTCTGTCCGTGGCCGTACCGGTCGGTGGTTGAGTCCTAATTTGGTCCCAAATAAACCACGACAGACCTCCACATCGTTGGCACCGAACCTCGTCCCCCCACTACCAGTCTTGACCTCCTCTCTAGACCTCTATAGATCTCTATTGTCGACTGAAGGATGACCCACCTCCGCCCGATCTTCTCCCTGCGTAACCCTAACCCCAACTCCTATAAAATATCCATTTAAACGCCTCCATCCAAATCCCTCTACCCCCACCCCCACTTCTAACTCAAACAAACCCCCCTACCCACAGAAACCACACCAACCCCCAAAGCAACAAAATGTCTCTCTTCTCCGCCGTCCTCAACACCGCCCCCTCCTCCTCCTTCACCGCCCCCAAGCCCCTCGCCACCTCCGGCGCCAAAAAGGTCTACGACCTCGAGTATTACCTCAAAGGCGCCGCCGCCGGCGGAATCTGCTGCTCCATCACCCACGGTGCCCTCACCCCCGTCGATGTAGTCAAAACCCGCATTCAGCTTGATCCCGCTAAGTACTGCAATGGTCTTATTGGTGGGACTAAGACTATTATTGCGGAGGAAGGAGCGGGTGCGCTGCTGACGGGACTTGGAGCGACTTGTGGAGGGTACTTCATTCAGGGATGGTTCAAGTTCGGTGGAGGTGAGAAGAAGATACAAATATCATTCGTTTTACTTTCACCCAAATTACATTATATCTTAACCCAAATAAAATACAACAGTCGAGTACTTCAAGATCAATGCCGTCGAAGCCCTCGGAGACGAGAAAGCCTGGGCTCTCAAGACCCCCATCTACCTCGCCTCCGCCGCTTGCGCCGAGACCATCGCTGACGTCTTCCTCTGCCCCCTCGAGGCCGTCCGCATCCGCTCTGTCTCCGACCCTGACTTCTGCGATGGACTCGCGGATGGATTCGCGAAGATCGCTAAGTCGGTGAGTTAAAACATACTTTTCTATTTTCCATTCCCACCTTCATACTAACTCATCGTCGCTTCGCTCTACTCCCACTCACAGGAGGGAATCGGAGGATTCTACGCCGGCATGGGACCCATCCTCTTCAAGCAGGTTCCCTACACCATGGCCAAGTTTGCCGTCCAGGGAGCCGCCGCCGACTCCATCTACGCCGCCACCGGCTCCTCCCCCGCGGCCCCCCCTGCCATCGGAAACCTCGGAGTCTCCCTCGGATCAGGTGAGACGCTTAACTGCGAGGAGCGAAGCGACGAGCTGGGAGTACGACATTTACGCAAGTCACAATACTAGAAGCGTTTTACTAACTCGTCGCTTCGCGCCTCGGCTCGCTTCGCTCGCCGCTCATCGTAGGTGTGATTGCCGGAGTCGCGGCCGCCATCATCTCCCACCCTGCTGACACCCTCCTCTCCATGGTCAACAAGGCCGGAGCCGGAGGAGAGGGACCCATCTTCACCCGCCTCGGACGCATCGCGGGAGAGGTCGGCATGGTCAAGCTCTGCACCAACGGGCTTCTCCCCCGTTGCGTCATGATCGGAACTCTGACCGCCGGACAGTTCGGAATCTTCGACACCGTCATGGGAGCCCTCGGAGCTTCCAAGTTCCACTTTCACGACCCCAGCTCCGATTAAATTTGAGGTAGTGCAAGGAAGAGTGTGTTGGATTTTGGATAAGTGGAAACGACAAGACAAAAGATAATGTGAGAGAAGGAAGGGGAGGGGGGATAGTAGAACTGGAACTGGTTTTTCTGATTAGTTTCTAAAACAATAAAACTAGCCTGATGTCTCAGCCTTTGGATTTTAAACGTGGCATAGGGGTTTGATTTTTATTATTTAGTTCAGAGAGACAAGCGTTTTATTGTGATTTTTGTTTTGATTTTTTGAACTTCATAAAACGACTCAAAATTCTTATAAATGTAAGCGTTGTGCGTTCCTTGCTATAACCTGTATGTGACGTTTTAAGACTTGGCGACGTAAACTCTCGCGCACTACAGCTCTTTTTTCTTATCCGCTGCTGTCTTATATCAGAATCGTATATCTATTTTTTATATTTAAGCCTATTCTTGTTTATATTCGGATTTAAATGACCCCTGAGCGATTGGTTTAGCCGTATGATTATTTTCAAAGAGAGGATTTTAAAATAAAAATCGGTGTTTCCTGACCTATTTAAATCAGTATTGGCAATATTTACCGATTTAAGGCCACCTTAAATACAGAATATGCCAATTATAGATCAAATAAACCCCAATAAAGCTAAAATACGAATACAAAAACCATGAAGATGAGCTTTTCTGAAGAAAATTACTATAGGTTTTGTGTACTCAAGGGTCTCATTAGACCAAATAAAATATAAAATGAACCTGAAAATGACCATAACATCGATTAATTTCTAGAGATTTTATTAAAATTGATTTTCCATTTTTCTCGCGTTCTCGAATAGATAAAGCCCTACACGTATATCTTAGACGACATCCTAGTACGTCTAAACCATCTCTGAGCTTATAATTACTTCTAGCGGCGTTAAATATAGTAATTTAGTTTACGAACTTTGCTCCTCCCGCATTCTACATTAGCACTCCTCTACCTACCCCACTACGCACTTTCGTCTACCCTAAGATATCCTCGTCCCCCGGCCCAACCCATGAGCTTCACTAGCATTCTCGCCTGCATAGCTCTCATCATCTTCATCGGGTGGATCGTGATTTTCGCGGCTCGAATGTTTGCCAATGCGATCGCTCAGGAGAACCTGCGGGCGGATGAGACGTGGGAGGCGGAGGTGAGAAGCTGTGATGAGCGAAGCAACGATGCGCGAATGTCATATCTCTGTTCAGTAGCGCTCGTCTCAGCGTCGTTAGGTGCTCGGCATGATCTTGTTCAACGCCTGCTACTTCTCTCAGTTCGTCTTCGCCGTATCTCTGTTCTCTGAGGCTTTCGACTAGAGATCGCTTCTGCTGATCTTGCTCGAACGTCATATCTCTGTTCGAAATTTAGCGTTCGCCAGTAGACCCAATCTCAACGTCGACGCTACTTTCACCCCCATCCAATTCTAACTCATTAACATCAATCTTCTTGCAACTCGCTACGCTCGTCGCAGTTCAAGGCGAAGAAGATGGCGGAGCAGAACGCTGCCGACATTGCCGCCGCCGCAGCATCAAATAAAGTATAATAGACAATTATTTCATTGCAGTTTTAGTATTGAAAATCCAATCGATGCTGTTATCTATTCCCTACGTCACTCCGCCACTTCATTTCATATACTCTTCAGATCCTGCATGATATCCCGCCACAAACAATCCTCCTCACCCTCAGCCCCTTTCTTAGTATGACGCAAGATGTAGTTACTGCGAGCGACGAGCGTAGTGAGTCGAAGTTTTGAGTTAACGAGTTAGAATTACGTAGAATGAAAGCGACTTGAGCGTTTAGACTAACGCTAGTAGGGTGGGTGAATTACGAACGTAATTGTCGCATTCCCAGCGAGGAGCTGAGCGACGAGTTCAAGACAAACGCGTTCTCTAGTTTACGAGGAGCGAAGCAACAAGTTCATGGAAAGCCTGTCTCTAACATTCCCAGCTCGTCGTTTCGCTCCTCGCGACTTCATACCTGCTCGCCGAAGCTACTGTCCACACCCCGCGGTCCAACTCTCGTTCGAGCTGCCCTGGAACCCACAGGCTGTGTCCCCTCGCGAAGAGCGCATTGCTCCCGTGAAATTCCCTCTTCACGACCTGGCTCCTCAGGCTTTCCGACCCTCCCACGAAAACTCCTGGCGTGATTTCCTTCGCCCCAGTCGCAAGCGGGTTGGAGTGCAAAACAACCAGCTGTGCGAGCATGAAGAATGGCGTATATTTGAGTTTAGTTAGAATGAATTAGTTAGAATGAAGGTTTACATATCGCTTCACTCCTCGTTTCGCTCCTCGCTCCTTGCTCCTCACTGCTCACTCCTCGCCCCTTGTCTATTTCGTCGCTTTGTCCCCGTCAGATTCATAAATAACCACTCGGCCTCGCTCGATTCGCTCCTTCGCTCCCTCAATATTTCACGTACCTCCTCCGGCTTTACTGGACCGCCGAAGGTCACCCTCGACCCCCCAAAAGCGCTCTGCATCCCCATCCCAACGTTCACATTCCCCCCCCTCCTGACCACCTCTTTTAGATTCCCCTGCAGGGGCCTGTTGATCACGACCCCGGTGGCCCCC
>BLQM01000393.1:34309-47386 GCA_012489335.1 Triparma laevis f. inornata | reverse complement strand
TGCTTAGGTCGTCTCCGTCTCGATTTAACCTCCTCTCCCTCTCTTCCTCTCCTCATCGAAACCTTAACCAAATCCACGAAATCTGAAGATAAAAAGATTAAGAAGGAAGGAATGAAGAAATCGTTAGGGATGGCTAAGAAGGTTATCTCGGGTTTTGGTGTTGACATATCATCGGTGAGTTTTCCTCAAAACGAGCACGTAAAGATCAAAGCGACGATCAACTCCGATGATCACATTTACATTCGAAGTGCCGAACGTCCGACGGAGTCGCCTGCGGTCTCCGTCGCACGCACGAGACACGCACTCGTTTCAAGAACGAAGGAGGAGATACGACCCGTCGGATTCTCGCGAAACAAGACCGCATCTAACACCTTTCCAAGTCTGAAATAGAAGTAACACTCGACCCTAATCAAATAACCGAGACTAAAGGTTTAATTGCATCTACATTTCTTGACGTTGGTATATCATTTATTTGTGTATCAATTGATGAAGGGTTGGAGGGATTGAGGAATAGGTGAGAAACTGTCGAGGAGTCGAACGCGACGAGCTGGGAATACGTTAATGGAGACGAGTTACTGCGAGGAACGACGTAGCGACAGACGATACGAGGCGTTGCTTTCGTTCGCTACTCGTTTCTAACACGGTGAGACTTCGCTCGACCGATCCTCGCTACACGATGGAGCAGTTTATTACCGAAGAATAGAGTTATCGCGACTCTATCATCGAGTGAGACACCGTCAAACCTTAAAGGATTAGAAGAATTAACCGATACCCTCTCAATTAACGTCGATCATACTTCTGAGAAATGTATATCTGATGCTAACGTTATATTCTTATCTTTACCTGGTCTCTCTAAAATAGTTACGTCTAAGAATGCGACGAGGGAGAGGATTAAAGAGTGGTATGATTTGAAGGTTAGGTGTTGCGTTGAAGATGGTGATGCGGAGTTGTTGGGTGGAGCTTTTGGTGATATTGCTAAAACAGGTAAGATTTAAATTAATCGTAAAACGCCGTTAACAAATTCTGACAATTTCGATGTAGACCGTCCTGATAAACTCTACACAACAGTCGTAACAACCCGATCCGGCATAGCCCTCGGCCTCGTCTACTCTTCAAAAGCCTCCATAATCGCAGCCCTCCAATCCGGCCGTGGAGTTTACTATTCTCGTTCTAGAGGAGGTTTATGGAGGAAAGGCGATACTAGGTAAGAATCTGCGAGTAGTAGCGAACGCGACGAGCCACGACCTTGATATTTAAGCGACTATGTGCTTAAACCGCTTCGTTGCTACTCATTTCTAACGACGATTCATTAACCATGCGACTCGCTACGCTCGTCTCAGCGGATGTTATCAAATTTTGCATCGAATCGATTTAGATTGTGACGGTGACGCTGTGCGTTTTATGGTTACGCAGATGGGGGAGGTACCTGCGTTTTGTCATTTGAATACTTTAACGTGTTGGGGCAATCCTAATGGAATAACTCATTTGGAGGAGGTATTGAAGGATAGGCTCGTGAATGCTGTGGAGGGGAGTTATACGAGGAGGTTGTTTGAGGATGGGGAGCTGCTGAGGAATAAGATGGTGGAGGAGGCGCAGGAGTTGAGTGAGGCGGAGGAGAAGAGGTGAGGGGAAATTAGAGGACGAAGCCCAGCGAGGAGCGAAGCGACGAGTTGATGTACTGGTAGTAGCTATTTCTCGCTTCGCTCCTCGCTATAGTAAGAACCCTTATACTAGCGAGGAGCGAAGAGAGATTATGAAGCGTTAAAAATACAACGAGGAGCGAGTCCGAACGAGCTCGTCCGAATTCAATTCGTCGCTTCGCTCCTCGCTATAGTAAGAATCTGATACTAACTCGTCGCTTCGCTCGTCGCAGGCATATCGCGGAGGAGCTGGCGGATGTGCTGTATTTTGCGATGGTTCGGGCGGTTAAGGGAGGGGTTAGTATTGATGATGCTGTTAAGGTGAGAAAATGATCGGGTAGTGATAACGTGGTGATCTCTTCAATTCGTGAATCTAACTCGTGAGCAGGTTTTGGATGAGAGGAGTAGGAAGGTCACCAGGAGACCTGGAAATGATAAGAAGGAGAGGATCGAGGCCGCTGCGAAAATCCTCGAAGGAGCGGGAAGGAAGGGAGAGGGAAAGTGAAAAGAGAATTGAAAGAGAAGAAAAGGAATAATTTTGTTATCTTAAATTTCTTATATTTCTTATCTTATTATCGTTCTTCAATTTTGATTATCATTTTTTTCGTTGTTATCCCCCCCCTCACCTCTTCCTCCTTCACCATCACCACCTTCTCCTTCGTCCCCTTTTTAACGAACCGCCCAACCACTTTCCACACCGTCATGATTATCTTCGGCGGGTCAACGAAGTAAATCCTCTTACTCGTTTCCGGGTAGTACGACTGCGTAATCTCCAACCACAGAGGCAGGACCTGCGACGAGCGTAGCGAGTCGCATGAGGATTGGTGTTGGCGTGTTAGAAACGAGTATCGACCAAAACAGCGTCGACGTTTAGATGGAGCTCCTGGCTCGGCTAAATTTCGAACAGAGATATCACGTTGTCACATCGTCGCTTCGCTCCTCGTGACGCACCTCGTTGACGAACGACCGCGAAAACTGACTCAGCCGTAAATCCTTCAGCGTACACCTCAAGTTCGCGTACTCCAATTTGCCGGACTCCAAACTCCGAGCGTACAACATCTTGTGAATCGTCTCGTACTTAGAAACCCAATACAACAAGAAATCGTCAAGGCTCAAGGTTTCTTCGTCGTTGAGCGCCCTCATCAACCCTTGCGTGTCCCACTGGTCTGCGCTCAAAACAATCGTCGTCGTTTCACCCTCCGTATTCTCCACGACGACGTTGAACATGCCCTGGATTTCCTGAAACGTTTTTGAGGGTAACCTCATATCGTCAGGAGACAGGAGACCGTCGACGGACCATTCGTCCCGCCACTTGACGCAGTTCACGAAACGAGTAGCTGCACTGTTAATGTTCCTTGACTTTGACTTACGGAGGAAACGGAGCATGCGCAAGTTCGAGTAAGAGTGAGGATGCGCTGTAGCGAGAGACTTAAGTGTGTCAACGCCAATCTCCGACGAAACAAGCGTAAACATCTTCGCGAGTTTCTGCAATTCGATTAGGTTCGTCGTGAAATCCTCCACGTCTAGAACGTCGTCGAGGGCGTTATCGCCGATGGTAGATTGAGCGGCTCGACGACCTCGCATTCGCCTCTTGCTACGCTGCTTGAGTGACACTCGGAACTGTCGAAGCTTCTCGCGGAAGGACCACGCGTGCAGGAAACCTTTGCGAGCGAAGCGACAGGTTAGTTTAGTGCGAGTTTTGTAGCGTCGAGGTCACGACGCCTTCGTAATCTCGTCGCTTTGCATTAATGCATTCCAACTCGGCGCTTCGCTCCTTGGCGATGCCTTTGTGATCTCGTCGCAAAACGCATTCCAGATCTACGCTTCGATGCTCGCAGCTCACCTTCAGCACCAACTTCACGGTAGCGATCATTGCGATCAATCGCGTGTGCTCCGACCGAGCGGAATATCTTCCTTTCTGCCTGCAAAGGTGCCTGTCGTCGCCGCAAGGTTCTTGTCGGAGAAGAAATGAATGCTGACGCCATCATGACGATTATGATGACGACTAGAATCTGCTGCATCAATAACATATTTTACGTAGAAAGAGTAATAGACTTCAACGTTGCAGCGTGAGACGGTAAAATCGATGAAACTACGAAACTGAAATTGAAGGAAGAACATTTGAGAAATTGCTACAGGCGATTTCTCGAAATCTACGTACCACGATATCCAAACATGTAGTCACCCGTTGTTCTAGTAGGTTGAAGGCTCAAGAAACCAATAGGAAGCGCGGCAGGGAGGACGAGGAGAAGGATCACGAAAAAAAGGGATCGGCGGCGGAGGAATAAAAAACTACGATGACTCGGAAATCGACAACTATGACGACTTCCACTACGTCGAAGACTAGTTCGAAGGTTGAATAAGAGGCGACGTGCTGCGTGTGTATGGCGAACGAGCCGAGCGCTTGTGCGGCTTTGGGGACGGCGTGTGGTTTTGTGGGGGATTTTGAGGATGCGAGGCGATATTATAAGTGAGTGAAGGAGGGGTACGAGGAGAAGCTAGGGTGCGACAGTGAGAAGGCGCTCGACGCGACATATTGGTTGATCGCAGCCACTTCAATGAGCGAGGAAGAGAGAATTGAGAAGTTCAGAGACTTGTTGAAGAGGATGGAGAGGGCGTTGGGAGAGGAGAATGTTGTAACTTTGGATACGCTCAACGATCTTGGTGGTGTGCTGTATGAGATTGGAGAGTATGAAGAGGCGATTAAAGTCAACGAGAGGTGTTTGGCGGGGGAGTTGAAGGTGCTAGGGGAAGATCACAGGGATGTGTTGATGGCGTTGAATAATTTGGGATGCGCTCATAAGGGTTTGAAGAATTACGAGAAGGCGTTGGAGTACTGCGAGAGAGCTTTGGAAGGGAATGAGAAGATGCTGGGGACGACTCATCCTAGTACGCTCAATATTGTGGATAGTATCTGGCTTTTTAACGCAGAAATGGAGGACTATAAGAAAGCGGAGGAGTTCTATGAGAGAGCGCTAGAGGGATTCGAGGCGCAGTATGGGAAAGATCATAGAATGACGAAGATGTGCTCGGAGAATTTCAGCATCTGTCTCAAGAAGAGAGGAGATAGAAAAGAAAGTGGGTGGAGCTGAAGGAAGCTTATCCACATGTTGATGAAGATATTGATGATGAAGAGGAGAGCGAGGAAGATGAAAGTGATGACGAAGAAGGAGATTATTGAAATTGTTTTTATAAATTTAATTTAATTTTAATTTTAAATGCATGTACAAGCAGAGAGAGGAGAAGCGAGAGAAGGAGAGGAAGGGAAGAAGAGGAGGGGAGGGGAAGAGAAAAAAAAACGATGACAATTTCGAAGTACAGGGTACGGGGTTATTTGTTGAGAGTTTGTTGATGATACGTGTTAAATGATTGTTTTTAAAAATTAAAGCTGAGCTTGTGAAATCGTTGTTGAGTGTTTTCTAATGGACTTCCCCAGAACTCCATCTAAAAGTTGTTTTATCTTAACCGCGCCGTTCCCCACATTTTCCGCGCTTGTGGGGGGGTGGGTGTATCGACAAGGATTGATGCATGATGACGTCTTCGAAAAACATCCTCCCGGGATCGGACAGAACCCCAAAATACCCCTAACCGCATACAGAATAATATTCAACCCCAACCACGCATTCAAAAGTTGCATTCGACTTCGTTAAAAATTGTGGCGGTTCCTTTGTAGCCCATAAAAATGGCCCACAAACAGACCATCGACAACTACCGGAACCCCCCCTCAAACTCTTCCGCACCCAAATCCAACCCCCATGGACGATCTTCTAAACTTCGAAACCTCTTTTGCAGAGGACGGCGACTCCGACAACGACCTTCTAGCCTCAGACGATGAAAACCAACCTCTGTCCACTGGGGCCCCGTCTGCCAACATCCCTACTATGGCCCAGCACCAGAAGCTGCCCTCAGACGCTCACAATTCCTATTCGTCACAAGCGCAGATATTAACGAGCTCGCCTGACGCCCCCCCCAACCAGCCGTTCTCGTTCCTGCCTGAGAAAAACAAAACAAAACGCGGACGAACAGTTTATATAATGATGCTCAAAAGAGGCAGGAGAAACTGGAGAAGCTGAGGCAGAAGAAGTTTGAGGACGAGTTCGCCAAGGGCAACTTTCAGGTGAGCAAGCTTTCGTGAAAACTATCCACCCCCCACCCAAACCTAACCCTATTCTGCCCCAACAACCCCCCCATCCCGCACCCCCCAGCCGAACCTCACTTCCAGCGCCAAGAAGCGCTCCAAATCCGTCTCCACCCCCAACTCCAGCACCACCTCCGCCGCAACCACCCCCAACCCTACACCCAAGGTCACCAACGCCACCTTCCACCGCATGTACTCCCACTCCAAGACCATGAACCACCGTAAGGAGGAGAGAGCGAAGCAGCTGCAAGAAGAGGAGGCTCAGAACTGTACCTTCAAGCCGAAGAACTTCACCTCCCCCAGCCGCAGGTCCTCCTTCTCTGGGGAAATCGGGGAGACCATACAGACGGGGAGCGTCTTCGAAAGGCAGTACGAGTATTCCAAGGTTATCGAGAAGAAGAAGGAGGAGGTGAGCGCACCACGAGGAGCGAAGCGACGATTCAGTATTTGACGTTACAATGTAGCTGAGCCTCAGCACCCCTAACGTGATCCGCACAATTCTAACCCGTTAACTTCAATCTTCACGCGACTCGCTTCGCTCTTCGCAGCTCGCCAAGAGCATCCAGGAGAAGGAGTGCACCTTCAAGCCCGACATCGAGAAAACCTCCCCCACCAAAAACGGCGGACCCATAACCACCCGCAGATCCAGCGTCGAGGCCACCGTAAAGAGACTGTACGACCCCGAGAAGTTCAAACTCGCCGAGAAAGAACGTCTCAAACGTCAAAAAGAACTCGAGCTCTCCGAAGCCACCTTCTCCCCCAACGTCAACCGCACCAACATGACGAACATCACCGGTGGAACCACCGAGTCCGTCACGACGTCTTCTGCGCCTCCTTCGGAGAGCGGAGATGGAGAGGAGACAACTCTACCGCACCCTGGAGGACCTCCTCCGAATAAAGCGAAGAGGTGAGGAATGTGTGAAAAACAGCCCACAACAACTCACAACGAAATCATATCATTATATTATCATTCTAACTCGTCGCGTTCGCTCCTCATGCAGCACCGAGGCGTGCCTCAGACTCTACCAGAAGGCAAATATCGAGGGCTCGAAGCGTGAGAAGTGGATCGAGGAACAGAAGGATAAGAAAGTGAAGGAGCGGTGCACCTTCTCGCCGAACATATCGGGGTCCGCCCGGAAGGCGAAGAGGGGGTCAGCGCGTGGCTCCATCACCGGCAGCGAGAAGACCGTTTTCGAGAGGCTGCAGAGGAACGACTTCAAGGTGTTCCACAACGAGAGGTGAGAAGCTGCGAGGACGAAGCCCAGAGAGGAGCGAAGCGACGAAGATGTGTCGCCCTAACTCCTCGCATTTAGAACATTCTATACTAACTCGTCGCTTCGCTCCTCGGCTCGCTTCGCTCGTCGCAGGGACGAGAACCTTACCTTCAAGCCCAAGATCCTGGAGAAGAAGATCAAGGACGGGGAGGGGGAGCTCGCCAAGCTCGTGGCGATGCCCCTGGACGAGCGCTTCGACAGGCTTTACAAGGAGGGGAAGGAGAGGATCGAGAAGAAGAACATGCTGCCGAAGGACGAGCAGGCCGCCATCAACCGCAGGAAGGAGCAGGTGAGGAACTGCGAGGAGCGAAGCGACAAGCTGGGAATGCGTCAATTCCGTTCGTCACTCGACTGTGCTAGTAGCTCCAGTCTACTAGATATCGATGCCACCATCACTGCCACACAATTCTAACTCGTTAACATCAATCTTCATGCGACTCGCTACGCTCGTCGCAGGAGGAGCTCAGGGAGTGCACCTTCAAGCCCAAGACCACGTGGAAGCAGGTCTTCGGAATGGGGGCCTTTGACGACGACGACAGCTACGACTACGGCCACGAGTCGAGCTTCATGGCCAACGGAGAGGGAGGCTTCGAGTTCGTGGACAAGAAGGTGAGGAACTGCGAGGAGCGAACGGCGACAACAGGGAGCGAAGCGACGAGGATGTAGCTGTCGTTTCTCGCATTAAGAACACTCTAAACTAACTCCCCCCTCCCCTCCACCCCTCGCTAATGCTCCTCGCTACGCTCGTTGCAGGACGATTTCGACGACGAGTTCGACGAGGAGATTGGGCAGGGCGAGGACGAGGACGAGGTGCTAGGTTCCGTTGACCAGGCCAACGTTCAGGCGCAGGAGGCCCTTGGAGAGGTCAACGACATTTTGGGGGAGATAACGATCGACAACGAGTCCATGGGAGTGCAGCACGACGTGGAGGTGTTGCAGGTGGAGAGGCAGGACTCTGAGCACTCGGACGAGGGCAGCGAGCACAACATTTGGGAGGACAACCAGGAGGGGGGGGGGGAGGAGGAGGAGGTGGAAATTGAGGTGGAGCAGGAGGAGGATGAGGAGGATGAGGAGGATAACCACGACCACGAAATTGAAATTGACATTGACCACACAGAGTTCGACGACACCGAGTCCGACCCCACACTAGTACCACAACACGTGCTCCCGCCCGCCCCGAAGGAGATCGATCCAGTCAGTGTGGAACCTCCGATCCCCCCCGCGACCGACGAGGAAGTCCACGACAATCCGTTCCTCTGAAGTGGGGAAATGAGGATGTGTGTGATAAAATGAAAATATTGTTATGTTGTTTGCGAAATGGTTTCTATTTTCTTGTTTTTATTTTCTATTCATCGTTCATTCTCTTCATTCAGCTCGCCTAAAATTGCCCTTCCCCTGCTATTCTTATTCTTCTTGTACCCTATAGGCTGCACGCAATCCTTTCCTCCCATGAAGTGCCTTTCATTCCCCCAGTCGTTTTCGCTCTCAGAGCACATACTGAAGTGTAGCGAGGAGCGAAGCGACGAGTTAGTTTATAATGCTTATAATATGAGTAGCAGCTACCAGCACCATCAGCGAGGAGAGAGCGACGAATTGAACGAATTCGTTTGGACTCGCTCCTCGTTGTATTCATGAAGCCTTCGTAATATCAAGCAGCTACTACCAGTACCAACAGCTCGTCGCTTCGCTCCTCGCTGCGCTTCACTCCTCACTGCACTCACCTACAACTATCACACTTCAACTCCAACTCGTCCCTCTCCGCTTGAGCTAAAGCTAACCGCAGCTTGGTCTCGGCCAACACGCCCTCGAGCTTGTTGTAGTTGCGGCCCGGGGTGGAACTGAGGAAAGACTCCACCTCTATGCACTTGTGCTGCGCTATTTTCAGCTCCGACTTGAGGCTCACGTTCTCCTCGTTCAGAGTGGACAGCTGGGTCGAGTACGTCTTGTGGACCTCGCTGAGCTCCTCGGCGAACTGCACCTTCGAGTTCGTCGACTCCTGGGTCAACTCGGTTTTCTCGTTCTCCAGAGTGGTGGTTTTCTCGTTGGACGAATGCAGCGAGGTTTGGAGGCACGAGCGATCGGACGTCAGCTTTTCCACGTTGCTCTGTAGCGACTGGACGTGGAGCTGTAGATTGTTGAGGGGGGTTGGGGGGGTTAGTGTGTTACGCACACTATAATTTTGTATGAAGTGCAAATAAAAATTTGCAAATTTGCATAGTCGTCCGCCGTCTCCTCACCTGCTCAGTTGACAACTCGTCGGTCAACTCAGACACACACTTGGCTAGAGTCTTGGCCCTAACGCGAAGACTCTTCACTATGCCCTTCGTCCTGCCGCTCTCGGGGCAGGGCGGGTCATAGGTGTCGAGCAGGATGTCGTACATCGAACCACTTGAAGGAGCTGGAGGAGGAGAGGGGGGGGGCTGAGGAAGAGCTAGCAGGACGCTCAGCTCGCCGCTCATGCAGTGAAGGCTCACGGGAGAGGGAGGGGCGCGCATATGCTGGGTGGGGAAGCGCGTTAGAGGGGTAAATTTTGGACAGGTTTCGCGCAGGAACCCAACGGGAATCGGGGGCACGAAAAACGATATTGCAGAAGAAATACGGAAGTTGGAGCGGTAGTTGACAATATTCTGTGAGATAATCGTAAGGGTGATGGGATCACCTCACAATGAATCCAAAAACGTCCAAGGTGGTGAGATACGATAGATAGAGACGTTTTTTTGAGGCGAATTTAGTGATAATTCCCTGAGAAGCCCCTCATGCGCATCTTGATCCTGGCTAGTATGCTATTGTACGTCGGTGGCTATGCGCCCCAGCTATCACAGCTGAGCGCAAAGAAAAAGGTTTCGAAGCGGCCGAAGGTCTCCAAAAATCCGAAAACTGGGTTCGGCTTCGCTTTGCCGACACGCCCCGAAGAAATCGATGCGTCTGTGGTCTTAACAGAAACGGAGGACTCTCTTCTTCTAGACAAGTGGGGCCTTCAATCGACACCAACTCACGAGACCATCTTCCCTCCGTCCTTGAGAGCAATAAAATCGATCGACAGAACTCAGTTTCCAATTCGCCTCGAAGACCAAAAGTTCGGGCAGCCGGCCACTCCCGACCTTCTCCGTAAGTACGTCAACAAACCGCACCTCTCATCCTTCAACACCTCCACCCTCGACTGCTACTTCCTGAACCTCGAGCCGGCAATCCTGTACTTCCCCTCCTTCCTCCCTCCCGCAACCTGTCGAGACTACATCTCCCTCATAACTTCTAAAGCCGTGTCGACCAAGTCGCCCACCTTCGGAGACCCGATAGACAACCCCAGCATCGTCAGAACGAGTGTCACTTTCTACACCGAGAACGATAACGTTCCAGAATTGAACTCCAAGGCGGTCGACATGCTGTGCGGTGAGGTTTCTGCAAGGAGCGGCGAGGACTAAGCCCAGCGTGTAGAAACAGTCTTAACTTCGGCATCGCTTTCTTCGCTACTCGTTTCTAACACGGCTCGCTTCGCTCGCCGCAGGTTCGGAGTCCGAGGCCTCCCGTTTCGAGGACATTCAGATGCTGCGCTATCCCCCAGGCGGAGAGTTCTCGTATCACATCGACAACGTTCCCTCTCCCTCGACCTCCAACGGCGGCGACCGCACCTCAACTTTATTGGTGTACTTGAACGACGTCGTGAAGGGCGGCAGGACGATATTCCGCGATCTGGACTTGCAATTACGACCGATAGAAGGTAGCGCGGTTTTGTTCTTCAACAAGGTCGAAGGCGGCGTTGACGACAGAATGGTCCACAGAGGAGAGCCAGTCGAGAAGGGGGAGAAGTTTTGCTGTCAAATTTGGAACCACGAGAGGTCCTACGAGAGCCAGCTATAAATATATGTATATCATCATGCTCAATCAATAATCATAATAATCGTAATAAAATAAATAAACCCAAAATACTATACTTCATTTGGTTCGTCAAAAAATATAACTTTCCCACTACTAACCAAACCCTTACTAAATGCGCGCCGCTTTTTTATGTGTTTTTTACGTGTTTTAGATCGCGCTTTTGCTGTGTCACCGTCACCAACCCTAACCTCAAATTATAAATTCTACTGACGTTAATTAACATAACATCACTCAAATTTACTCGGCGGCGGGGGGCGCCTCCTCCTTGGGGGCCTCCTCGGTAGCGACAACCTCGGCGGGGGGGGCCTCAGCGGGGGGAGCTTCGGCGGGCTTGTTCTCCTGGGCCATGAGAAGCTCGATTCCCTTGTAGAGCTTCTCGATGATGTCCTTCTCCTTGATGAAAAGGCGGGCGCGGGGAGAGATGTCGACGGTACCGTCGGCTCCGATGGGGGTGTGCTCTCCTCCGGTTCCGCGGACGGAGAGGCCGAGGGGGTTGCAGACCTCCTTGGCCTTGGCGTCGGTTCCGTCGGAGGTCAAGTTGGGGATCTTGACGTGCACAGAGGCGCGCATGCCAGTGCCGAGGTTGGAGGGGCAGGAGGTCACGTAGCCGTAGTCGTCGGAGGTGGCGAAGTCAATTCCCTCGATGCTCTCAACGGTTTTGAGCATGGTATTGAGCCTGTGCGATGAGCGTAACGAGGAGCATTATCGAGTCGAGGAGCGAAGCGAAGAGTTAGTTTAGAACGTTCTTAATGTTCTGACAAGCGACGAGTTCTATTTCTCGCTCTGAGTTTAAGGTCACTTTCAAAATGAAAGTTGAGTCTCGTCGCTCCGCGCCTTGCTAGTATAGAATGTTCTTAATGTTCTTAATGCTCGTCGCTTCGCTCCTTGCAGTGGCGAAATATCGTACTCCCAGCTCGTCGCTTCGCTCCTCGCAGTGCCTCACCTGTCGAACACCTCGTTCAACAAGAAGCCCTTCTTCATGCACATGATGCGGAGCTGATCCTCCTCTCCGAACCAGATGATGCACTGGCCGTCAGCGGACTGCCAGCACCCGCGGCCGTACGGCCAGTCAGAGGAGATTCCTGCGGACTTGAGGAAGGGGTCGGCGTCCATGTCCTTGAAGAGGACGTGGGCGTCGACGAGCTCCTGGTACTTCTCGTCGCTGATCTTGTTGGGGTTCTCGACTCCCTCTCCGAAGTTGGGGGTCATGGAGTAGATGTTTCCTCCGTAGTCCGGGTTGTCGACAAGGGCCTGGAAGGCGCCGAGCACCTGCGGCGAGCCGAGGAGCGAAGCGACGAGTCAGTTAAAAATGCTTCTTAATGTCCCTGCCTCGTCGCTTCGCTCCTCGCAGGGGCTTCGTCGCTCGCCAACTCCCCTTTCCCCTCCGCGCTCTTACCTGCTGCTCGAACTTGATCCTCTCGGCCTGGTCCATCTTTCCAGGAAGGTTGAAGGCCTTCAAGTTCCTTCCGACGCGGACCCGCATGGAAAGTTCCTGATCGAAGCCGAGCTGTGTGTTTGTGTGGGGTAGGGGGCATTGATGAAAGGTTATTTTTTTAAATATTATTCGTGCGTGTTAGAACGTGACCGTGTTTAGAATGTTAATTTGTCAACACAAACTCACCTTCCTAACGTCAAGGACACCTCCCTCTCCAACACCGCTCGCATCCCAATCAGTCTCATGCTTGGCAGTGCCAGTCGCGTCACCATGGTAATCACGGATAACGGCATTAAAGAACCCTCCAAACTTAGTGTAATCATCAGGGGTCATCGCGTAACATCCGAGGCCGGAGTCCTCGTTGTCGATGCCGGTGCGGACGCACTGGTAGAAGGTTAGGAGATCCTCGTTGGAGAGGGCCTTGCCCTCTTCGGAGTCGAGGTAGGGGATGAGGTACTTGCAGCACCTGTTGTCGGGCTGTGGATGGGGTGTTAGGGGGAGGGGGAATAAAATGGAAGTGGGTGGGAGGAGGAAGCTACTTGTGGGTAGTAGTATCGTAGAGGGCTCAACCGACAAAAGTATCTGGTCGCTACATTTCTTTATTAGATGTAGTTTCCGATCGGAGATTACACTTGGAGTAACTGTACGGGCGGAATTCAATGTAGACACCCACACGTGAAAAATCTCCCCCAAAAATTCCCCCCCGCTTCCCCC
>BLQM01000393.1:20792-33830 GCA_012489335.1 Triparma laevis f. inornata | reverse complement strand
ATATGGGGAGTTGGCGGGGGGAAGGGGGAAGGGGAGGAAGGGAGGGCAAGCGATATAGGAATATGAACAGGTAACGCAAAAAGCGGGGATGATTTGCGGACCGTTGAGGGAGTTCTCTTACATTTAAGGTATAACGCTAGAAGCAGCAGAAATCAGGCACTCGCCAAAATAGGTTAGGATTTAACAGAGACATAATATTTTTCTGAAACCGATTTTACGACTGGCGGTTTGCACAGTGCGTTCGGGGTTATACCGAGCTTCGACGATTGACATTTAAATTTTCGGTGTGCAGCACGAAAGAGATTTTATTTATTGAGGACGGAACTGGACAGATAAGCTCGGAAACTGGATAAAAGTTAGGAAGGTTATTTGTAGTGGCTAGGGGAAGAACGGAGGATAAAAAATTGGAGGACTGAAAGATGGGGGCAGGAGCGAGCGTTAAGAGCCCGGGAAAGGTCACGGTGGGGGTCGTTGGGGGAGAGGGGGGGCTGCATGCTGGGGTTGGGACGGGGCCGGGGAGGGGGGGGATGGGGGGGATGGGGGGGGGGACTAGCTGTGGCGAACATTGAAGATAGTACAGGTGAGTGTGTTGGGGTTGGGGGTTGGGGGGAGGGAGTAGGTAGTAAAGTAAATATACTAACACAGTTTTTTTGTGTTTGTTATTTGTTTGGGGTTCTTGTAGACGATAATGATTATCATGAGCGCAGTGAAGGTGAGAGTAAAGGGAGGGTGGGGGAAGTGAAGCGAAGCGAATCTAGCTTATTACTAGTAATGTGGGATATATATGATTACTAACAACACACATGTCTCCTTCACACATAGACGCCTCCGGAAACCCTCGACCAAAAGCCCGCCGTCGACAAGGCTCCGATCCCCCCAGCTCCAAAGCATCCGTCGCAATCAACAATTCAGACAACACTTCACACGGCAGCAGCCTATCCGTGAGGGATAACAACAGGACAATTTTGTACTCGCTGCCGCACGCGGCGCCGACGCAGGGGGGGGGGGTAGATGGGAGGCAGGAGACTACTAATCCGAGTGAGAGGGGGGGGGAGGAGGAGAGTAGTACAGCATCAAGGTGGGCGAACGTTGTATAGGTTTTACTATAGAGCTCTTTTGGTTGGCTAACTCCCCACCCCTCTCCCCACGTGCACACACACACACACAGCATGAGGAGCCACTCAACAAGCAAAAACAGACAACTCTACAGCACAGGACTATCAGACTTTCTCAGTAAGCACGTCCTAGGAGACAAGGACAGCTTCGCGTCATTCACGCCCTCCTTCCAGAGGAAGTCGGAGGCGGCGACCCTGGCCATGAAAATGGCCATGGACCACTTCATGTTCGAGGGGACGCATAGTATTGTGCGGCAGATGTTCATTCAGGAGCTGGAGGAGGAGGTGAGAAGCTGCTCGGACAATTCCGTTTTGGTATGAGGCGGAGCGACGTAGCGACAGTATAGTCAAGCATGTCAACCGTGGCGTCGCTTTCACCCCCACCCATTTCTAACACAGCTCGCTTCACTCGCCGTCGCAGCACTTCAAGAAGGACGATGCTGTGTGCAACGAGGGGGACCCAGGAGACAAGCTCTACATCGTCGAGAGCGGCACCATATCATTCATGATCGGGGGGGTGCCGGTGGGCGAGCAAAAGTGCGGCGGGGTCTTCGGAGAGCTCAGTCTGGTCTACGGCATCGAGAGGAGGTGAGAGAGGAAAAACGGGGTATAACAAATAATGAATATAATATATTCTAACCAAATCGCGTCCACTCCTACAGCGCGTCGGCCGTGTGCATGACGGACTGCGTACTATGGAGCCTGGACCTGGTAGGGTTCCGAAGAATCCAATCCTGCCTCGCCATGGAGGCCCTCGAAAATAGCTACCGCTCAGCCCAGCGGACCCTGTCCACGCTGACGAAGGAGGAAATATCACAGTCCCTCTGGGAGAGAAGCGACTTCAAGCTCGAGAACTTGACCAAGATCAGCGTGCTCGGCCAGGGAACCTTCGGCTGCGTGTATTTGGTGAAGGACGAGGAGGTGAGGAGGGTGAAGCGAAAGAAGAAGCTAAATAATACTTGCTTACGCAAGTCTGTCTATGGTCTAACCCACGAATTTTCGCAGTGCGAGAAACACTTCGCCCTGAAACAACTCAGCAAGGCGAACCTCGTCAAGGCCAAGCAGGGGCTAAGGGCGGTCGCAGAGCGCAACGTTTTGAGAGCCTGCAACTCGGACTTCGTGCTGAAGCTCTACGAAACCTTCTCAGACGACCACTGCCTCTACTTCCTAACGGACTTCGTCCAGGGCGGGGATCTGATGAGCTACATGATTGAGCAGGGAACGCTGAACGACGAAGTCGCAGTCTTCTTGAGCGCGTGCATGACCGAGGCGGTGAAGCACATACATAGCAAGGGGTTCGTGCACAGGGATATCAAGCCCGAGAATTGCCTGGTGACGACCAAGGGGTACCTGAAGGTCGCAGATTTAGGTCTAGCAAAGCGTCTACCAGCGGTCGTAGAAGTCGGCCGCGGCCGAACTGAAATCTCCCTCCTCGCCTTCACAATGTGCGGCACCCCTGAGTTCATGGCGCCAGAGTTCTGTATGTCAATAGGTTACGATCACTCCGCAGACTGGTGGGCCTTCGGCTGCGTGCTGTTCGAAATGTACATGGGAAGAAATCCCTTCGACACCGGCGGAAACCTGAAGCAAACGTTCAAGGAAGTCTGCATGATAGGCATGGGCAAGGGCCAGCTCAGTCTGCACCCCAAGTTCGAGGAGAGGTTCCCCGATGCCGCATCTATGCTGCTATCGTGCTTAACACCGGCGAGCAATAGAATCGGAAAGTTCCTCTCACCCACCAGCCACTCCTACTTCGCACTCATCAACTTCGAGAAACTCCGAGCGGGGGAGCTAGAAGCCCCCTACGTCCCAGTCGTCCAAGGAGAGACCGACATGTTCTACTTCGAAAAGGGACTCAAGGGAGTAGAAGAGGATTTGGCACAGTACAACGGAGAAAACAAGTGGTGCAACGACTTTTGATGATTTCTTTAATTTGATTTGAGGAGGAAGGAAGGAAGGAGAAGGAGAACAAGCAAAATTATATTATTATGTATAAAAGATTCTCAAATGTTTTAATACTAAAAAATGGGGGGGTTTGGGTTTGTTGTGTTTGTGTTTGGGTTAATGGGTTTTTTTCTTCTTCTTGTACTGTGCAGCCCACCGTGCAACTACTCGCACGCAGCTACATGCCGATTGTGTGCACCGTTATTTTTGCGCTGGGGAGCGGGCAGCGGAAAGAGAGTAGCGTTATACCAAATGTTGTGGGTATTTTACTTGTTGAAAACGTTGTTCATTTTGGCGTTTGTTCCTATAAACATTATTCAAAAAAAAAAAAATTCAATTCAAAAAAACTGAAACCTGAATCACCCTTAATGCATAACAACCTCCCCCTCCTCCTCCCCAACCTTCTCCCCCCCCCCTCCAATCCAACCCTCTCCCCTCCCTCCTTCCAAACCTCAAAATCCCCCACCAACCCCCTCCCAAAAAAACCCACCCCCCCTTTCAAAACCTTACCCATTACCTTACTACCTATAGAACTCATAAGACGACCGGGGATTAAACGTTTGAATTGTTCACTTACGGGGGATTTTATGGATAAACTACAAGTTACGGTTAAACCAGTTTCCTCTTCATTCATGTCAATTACAGTAGAGCAATTAACAGTAAACTTTCCATTAGCATACCTAGCAATTCTTCCACCTTCTAGATCAACTTTTGTTACGTTAATCGTACTCCTCGGAAGTTCAGAATTTATTGATACTGTTGCGTATAATTTTGGAATGAAGTCAGCTGAGAAAAGGGATATGGGAGAGAGTTGCATGCAGAATGTATCAGGCGTGAAACGTGTTATTGTTGAATTTGGGAGTAAAGAGTATTCCTCGATCGGGAGTTGGAGGTATTCTTTGATTTTTGAAGGTGGAGGAGAGAGGATGAAGGTTTGGGAAGTGGAGGATTTGAAGGTTATTATTTTTGAGGAGGGGATGTAGGGGGTTGTGAGGTTTAGGGTTTGAAGGTTTAGGGGGGAGCTGATGGGAGGGGTGGGGGGGAGGAGGAGGGGTGTCAGATGATTGGATTGAGGAGCGTAGGTCAGGACGAAAGAAATAGCATTGATCCGAAGAATCGTTTCCAAAATCTTCCATCAACGACACGCGCGCTCACCTTTGAAGCGTCATCTGATATCTCTTAAACGCCGGTAACGGTGAAAACGAACCGGAAGACGCGAACAGGAGACAGAGGAGGAGGAGTGAGAAACAACGATTCATCGCGAATGATGATGAAGCGAATGTGCTTGTAAACATATTTCAAACGTAGTTTTGAGAAGTAAAAGGGAGACTGAGAGGTTAATTAAAGATATAAAAACCTGATGTGAGCGTAAAAATCTTTGAAGATGAGCGTAGAAATGGATATATGCAGAATTGAGTTGGCCATTCCTTCCTGGAAAATCGGATTTCGATTGCCATGGTTTTCTGGACGCTACGTGAGTGCTGTGACTTTCTCGTTTAAAATTTTGATATCTCACGTGTTATAAACGGCTGTAAATAACAGTCAGGATTGCTCGGGATACGTGAATTTTATGTTTTGAAGGATGCGAACGTCGATCGACTCACGGTCGACTCCCCTTTTTCCCATCCTACCTCCTTTCCCCCCTCCATACGCCCCCATCCTTACTAACCCCTTTCTCTTTCCCAGTCCAAAAAATCCCCGGACAAAAACTCCAAGTCTTCGTCGGAACCTGTACCCTCTTCGCTGTCGCTGCCTACCCTGTGATCTCGAAGGAGCAAAAAAAAGGTCACGATCTCTTCAGTCAAGACAAGCCCCAAGCAGTCGAAAAGAACGAAAGTGATAGGGATAAGTTGAGACGGCATTTGGGTTAGAGAGGATTTTAATTGTAGTAGTAGTGTAGTGTAGTGTAGTGTAGTGTAAACGTAGTAGTAGTGTGAAAGTAGTAGAGCAGTATAAGACCCAAAATAATGTCAGGTAAGAAGCTCACTCCAACTCGTACGTCTCAAGTGGCGCTTATTCTTCGTTATCTCCATGCACTAAACAATGTTCGCCTCGCTGCACTCGCTCCTCGCGTTTATGTGAAGAGATCCAATCGTTCCTTTTCGGTTCAGTCCCTTCCACCCCTATCCCCCCTTCAACCCCTTCTCCCAAAACATTAACCTCCCCAAGCCTTAACAACTTCAATAACAACGTCATAAAACTGTACGACTTTCATTCTGGGAAGTGTAAAGTTATTTTAGGGGGTTTAAAAGAAACGTGGGAGTTTATTGAATTACTTAATAATTCAATTTCAGTGACTAAGAAGAGTTCTTCTGTACCTTCAGAATTTGAGGGAGGAATTTTTATACCTTTATCAGGGTATTTAGACGATGAACATGTAGGCCAGCTTTTCTCAGAAGAGGTTGGAGGTGTTGTCAATGTTGATTTTATACCGAAAGGTTTGGAGTTGTCAGATTTGGAGAAGGCGAGGAATAAGTTAACTTCAAAATATGAGAATCTTGTATCCTCTCTAATAAAGAGTTACACTGAAATGAATGAGGTTATATCTAAATCGATTCGAATTTTGAAGCAGTATGATGAAGATATAATTGAGGGGAATATTGATTCAATCGGATACGAAAGAATTAGGATTGAAGTTAAAAGATTAATTGAGGAGGGGGAGTTTAAGAGGGGAGTTTTGAGGGGAGTGGGAAGGGGGGAGGTTGTGTGGGCGGAGGGAGTTTGGAAGTGATGGGGGAGAGGTAATTTAGGTGTCGGGGGTTTTAGTTTATAAATGTGATTTCTTGTTTTTTTAATCATTATAGAATATCATGGATGTATTCGTCCCAAAAAAAATCCCTGTTTTCGACCGAGCCTTTGTTGAACTTCTTGGCATTATAGAACATATACTCCATATTCTTACATTCCTCTACGTTCCAGCCTGAAAGATCTTGGTTGAACGACATGGCTCCAGCGAACATGTGACTCATATTCTTACACTTCTCAGACGTCTCACGCGTAGTGAGAAAGATCTTCTAGGTTTTTGCTTAAAAACGTGACTTATTGATCAGGGTAAATAGCACTGCTTTGGGATTGTATTTTTAGTTTTCGGATGAAGCTAACTATGGCAAATTCTGCTTCTCGTGAGAAACAATCTTTTGCCAGCAAAATTTCACACAACAGATTTTTGCCAGATCAACACTCGCCCCAAAACCTACTCGTGTCGCTTCAAACCGACTACTACTAATACTTCCATCTATACTTCACTGCACACGGCCAATTCGCGAACATCTCCCAGTCCCCTTCCTCCCCCCCCCCACAAAACAGTTATCCTTCTGCCTTCGTTCGCATCGAGGAGATAGAGGCTATAACTGATTGTACGTGTGATGGACTCGACCGCGCCGTCCAAAAATGAGATTGAGCTAAAACAGAGAAAACCAAACCAAGATCGGCCAGGTCCTCCCGCCACAACATCTAGTTTGGAAGTCCCGTCTGGCTCCGAAGACAACAACTCCCTCAACTCCTCCAATGTCTATAACCGCTCCATCTCCTCAATCGATACGGCCGAGGAAATCAAGGCGCTTCATTTGGAGTTGAAACTCACGCCCACCTTATACCATCAAGTTGTCACCGCTATGGTTCTGAGGGCCGAGGAGAATTTTTGCAACAAGGTGAAGTACTTTGTTACGGGTGTGCTCGTCGTACTCACTCAATACTTCACGATAGCTGGTGTGTACAGGGGGACTCTAGGAACAGCTATGGATCCACCAGAAAATGGCTTGACATGCAAAATTAAAATCCCATGGCGCAGAAAAAGATGGGTTCTATGACCTTGTCAGGAGCATGTGCAGACCTTGCGAAGACGAAGCAAAATTTTATTACGATACATGTGTGTATCTAGGAGCGGCCTGCGAAGGGAACACTTGCGAAGGATCATCCGACATCAACTATTATTCTCGAAGCGAACACCTCAAAAATGTTCACTTCACCGATTTCATGGCCATCGCCCTATATGCTCTACCATCATAGCGATTAACGTTGCTGACAAAATCAAAGATATTAAATTTTGCGAGCTGTCTCAGAGGCGAAAACCACCGGCTGAAGTTCGCTTGGTTCGCTTGCTCTGGCTTAAGAAATTCTTTTGCCAATTCGTCTTAATCCCAATTTTCGTCGACACAGTCATCTCAATAATCATTTCACACGGTAGCGATTCAATATCCGTATGCACTAATACAGTGGCTCTGACCTTTATTTTACAGTTTGACAACTTGATATACGCCACCTTTCTCAGTCACAAGACGAAGGTATATTTTGAGAAAATCGAGGCAATTAAAGATGTAACGCCGGAAGAGACCAAGGAACTTCACTTTTTAAAGCACCTATACGTGATCTTGGTGTTCATCACCATATTCGGCGCACTTGTTGAATTAGTTCTCGGGCATAATCTTGACAATTCTAGTTGGCCTCCTAATGCTTCCTATGTACTCTTAGTTTGGTTCGCTATAATAGGGGCTGCTCTTTCTTGGTTAGGAGTTTGGGTTTGCGCTCCACTTATTATAGGCTTACATACTTTCACTAAAGAAGCAAAGTTCGCAGAATCCGATGGCGTAGACTTAACAGAATCACCTAGAGTTGGTTGGAACAGCCTCAAACCACTAATAAAAATATCGCTTCGTGCGAATCTGTTCACCGCCAAGATTCAATTGATAGAAATCGCATTATCCTCTATAATGTCGCTGGTTTCAATGGAGTACAATGGTTCGCTCTTTTTTAATTTTCCCGGTGCGACCTTTGGTTACATAGGGTACGATAGTATTGAATTTAGAGTTACAAGCAATTTTTATGAAGGAGACGGGCATTTGCTTGAAGAATTGGGCTGTGATGAAAATACTGTTTGTCTGGCGTATTTTTTCCCACTCTGGTGGCAAGAAGATGATAACCCCGACTCGCAAGTTCAAGCCAAATCATTCCTCGAGCTCATCCAGAAATGTGTTATCTTCTGGTATCAATGGATACTCGTGCCTACAATTCTTTTTCTGATAACCAAGGAGAGAGTAATACCGTGCATTTCTGCGTTCTTGCGTAGACTCCGGCGACGCCGAGGCCAAGCTACGGCGTAAGACGAGGACGAGGACGAGGACGAAGATGTCGATGGCGACGAAGGGAAGAAGGAGAAGAAAAAGAAGAAGAAGAAGGAAGAGGGAGGGGAATGCGAGACAAGCAGTGGGGATGAGATAATAGTAAAAAGCGAAAGGCAGCATCAACATCTTTTATGAAAAATTTCCATAATTTCTAATTCTATTAATTCACCTCCGGCACCCACTCCTCAAAGTACTGGCTCCAGCCCTCCGCTCCCGGCAAGAAGTTGACCGCCTCGATGCCCTTCTCCCTCGCGGCCTCCATCGCCATCTTCGACCTCACCCCTCCCCTGCATATGAACGCTATCGGAAGCCCTTCCCCGGCCTTCTGCGAGGAGCCGCGAGGAGCGAAGCGTCGAATTAGAATTAGTTATTTATTAAATGTGCTAACCGCTCTCCACTCTCTCCACTCACCGGCTTCTCGAAATTATACTCGACCTCAAAATCATCATCCTCAAAATCCAACCACTCCCCTGAAAGCACGTCGTCCAAAGGCACGTACTTCACGTACTCGTCCGTGCACCTCGCAGGCTCGCCGTCCACGTACGCGTCAATCGGTCTACCGTACGTCTGCATTATTTCACCCATGGGTCGCACGTCGACGGGGATGAGGGAGGGGGAGGGAGGGAGTTTCAGGCTGACCTTCTCGGGGCGCTTCTGCTTGAGGAGGTAAGCGTGCAGCATGTCGCAGGGGAGGTTCGTCGGAAGGGGAGTGGACGTGGATGAAAGGAGTCTGGTGAAACGGTATTGCGTGTGGCGAGCATGTAGGACGAGCATGTCAATGACGACGAAGATTGCAGTTACAGAAGATAGGAAAATGCTCGAGGTTGCAGTGACGGCGGGAGATAGGATATTAAAGTCGGTAGATTTATTGAACAAAGGTAATGCGGTGCGTGCGGAAGAGATAATAAGGATGATAAGAAGGTGACATTTTTTGCGCAAATTTCTTAGAACTTCCTTTCGATTTTGCGCGAGTTAGAAGTAAAATCCCGCGAATCCGTTCAAGCTCAGTAATCTCAAAGAGGGTTAAACTCCATAGTACCTTCGCACTGTCCATTTCGCAACGATAACAATCTTAAATCGTCTCGTAACCCGATCCTAAACCACGATGCCCTCCAACCCAAAGGCATCGATTGTGTTCACCTGCAGCATCGACTCCAACCCGGTCATAAAGACTGTGCTCGACCGCTACATAATAGACGACGCCGCACCCCCGCACAATTCCGACGACGACAAGTTGCCCGACGTCGAGGGCGGCGAAGGTGACGACGATGTTGACCTGGACGAGGACCAACACCAGGACACCTCCATGGCGGACGACCCCGACGGCGACGGCGAGAATAACGAGAGCGACGGTCCCAACCCCGACGAGCCCGACGCTGGCTCCGCCGCGCCTGCTGGGGAGGAGGACGAGGCCAACCCTGCTCCGAAGAAAAAACAAAAAAAGGTGAGACTCAAATTCGAGCCAGTTCGAGCACTTCTACAACCACAACTCCAACTCTAACTTGTCGTCGCTTCGCTCCTCCTACACCGCGCAGCAAAAAAAGCACCCCCGCCAGCACAACTACACTCCTCCTCCTTCCCCGTCTTCACCGATTACCTCTTTGCCAAGTACAGCACTGGCCTCGCCCCCCCCTCCTCCGATGACAGCTCCGAAGGCAGCTACGACGGCAGCTGCTACAACGAAGACGACTTCGTGGACGACGTCGACTTGAGGGAGACCGTTTCTTCCGAGCTCGTCACCGAAGAAACGAGCAACCTCGGGCTCGAGAATGAAAACGGTCAATTCTACGTCGCTTCCTTGACCCCGAACTCCCCCAAAAAGCGCGGGAGAAAGCCCAAGGCCGCCACGGAGAAGGCCACGGGCACCAACGAAATCACGGAGCAGCACGCTGCCGCTCTCGCTAAATTTGAAACCGAGCGGACGGAGCTGAAGAAGCTGCTGAACAGTGCAGAGCCGACAACAATCGAAGTCAAGGTGAGTCCGAGACGAGGAGCGAAGCGACGAGCATTAAGAACCATTATAAACTAGCGAGGAGCAGAGCGACGAGATTACGGAGGCGTCATAATTACAGCGAGGAGGCTCTTCGAAAACGCCGGTCATATTGAAACTCCTCGTTCAATTCATCGCTTCGCTCCTCAGCTCGCTTCACTCGCCTCTCCTCACATTAAAAACCATAATAAATCTAACTCCCCACTCCCCTACTCGCTCTGGCTTCTTCCTCGGCTCGCTTCGCTCGCCGCTCCTCGCTAGCTCCCCGACGATTTCACGGGCCCCGAGCACAAAATCGACGACCCCACCCACGGAGCCCTCACCGTCCCCGTCTCCTCCTCCAACGCCGTCGGCTCCACCTTCAACTTCACCTTCACCAAGCTCCCCTCCAACCTCACAGTCTCCCAGAAGCAGAAGATCTACGAGTACTCCAACACCTTCGAAGAATACGCCGACGCTAAAATAAAGTACTCCGGTTCCGTTCTCAAGGTGAAGCTGAAGAAGAGGGATGTTTTGATGGAGAAGTGGACCATTTTCGGAGGGAAGGAGGAGTGCGGCAAGGTGGTCAAGCTTTGGAAGGAGAGGGTCAAGAGGAAGGAGAAGAGCGACGAGAAGAAGGAACAGAAGGGGGAGGAAGAGGTTGGTGTTCCCGAAGTGTAATTTAATGCCACGGATAATAATTTTTAACATAAATGGTGTTGTTCTTTCTTCAACGCTTCTGAGTTCGACCCTCGCCCTTGTACTGCTTCTGCACCTTTCCTCCCTTCTGGTTCTTGTGCGCCCATCCCTCATCAGCTAGCAGCTCCGCATTCCTTTCCGAAGCCCAACGCGGACTTTCCACCCCCCTCTCTACCTTAGCCGTTTCGCCGAACTTTAAGGTAAGTGGAGACGTCGGTCCGCTAAATTTGATGTTCGTTTGGGCGTACGTTTGCAGGGCATCCTTGTAGGAGAAAGACGCCCCCGAGTCAAAGCTCTCGCTTGGGCTTTTCACCATGGCCGGGACAACCTCCCAGTCTTCTTCTTCAACTTCTACTTCTGCTTTGTAATCGTCCTCATAAGTCTCATCATTTTCGTTCGCTACAGAATCCACGTCAGACCAGTCGTCCATGCCCTTACTCATACCACTTGCGGAGCTGTTCACGCTCAACGCCCTCTTCAAAATCGTTCGCCCCACGTTCATGCTTCCGTTCTTACTCAAATCCCCAAAGTAGTAGTCTGAGTGCTCCAGGTAATCGCTGTTGTTCAATTTGGGCTTAAGGTTAGAAGCCTTCTCCGGCTTTCCAGCAGGCGAGGGTTGGTTCTGAAGCACGGAGGGCCTACCCCAGGTAGCCATCCAGCTTGGCTGGTAGGGTTTGTAGAGGTAGCCAGCAGTGTAGGCGGAGTGGGCAGAGGGGGGATCGCTTTTGGCCATGGTGACGTAGCCAGTTCGATCGCGTTTAGCAATAGCGGCGTAGTCGGGCCTTCCCATGCAGGCGTTGTGCGCCTGGTCCGAGGTGTACTGAACCCATGAATAAGTGTCCATGGTGTTAATAAGGGGTTGTGGGATTGGAAAGAACTTCTTGTAAATGTTGTTTAAATCGCGTCGTAGGGGGAATGGCTTATTATTGCGAGTATTTTTATTGATTTACAGCGAGGCAGTTGAACTTTTATTAGTGTTGGGCCGTTTAAAGGTTAGATATAAGGATCTAGGTTTGCGAAACAAGATCGAGGTTTTTCTCCTTATCATTTTGCCTACTTTTCTGGAACAATCAAGCTAGCCTACGCCCTCGTTGGACCGTTCTTAATAAAGGAGCATCACCCCCACAACCATCTATTCAAGGGAAACACGCCCACCCTCGTCGCCGGACCTCTAATCTCAGCTCCAGCATCTCCAACCAAAACCATGAGCAAATCACCCGCCAAGAAAAACAAGAGCAGTCCCATGAAAACCAATAGGAGTCCAAAGAAGAAAGGAGGGCTACTGTCGTTCGTAGTTAAACAGAAGAGTCCCTGGAAGAGCCCGAAGAAGTCTGCGAAGGATTTATTGAAAGAGAAGGCCTAAAGGCTGCCGAAGCGAAGAGTCCGGCGAGGAAGAAGTCTGTGAAGGATTTATTGAAAGAGAAGGTGGCGACCAAAAAGGCCGCCGAAGCGAAGAGTCCGGCGAAAATTCCGGCGAAGACGAAGTCTGCAAAGGATAAATTGAAGGAGTTGATTGCAGCCAAGAAA
Organism: Triparma laevis f. inornata; assembly: GCA_012489335.1. Lineage (NCBI taxonomy): Eukaryota > Bolidophyceae > Parmales > Triparmaceae > Triparma > Triparma laevis. Next base: position 21,456 of record BLQM01000393.1, on the reverse strand, counting down.
GCTTCGCCAAAGACAATCGTCGTCGCAAAAGCTGCCAGTCCCAAGAAGAAAAGTGCGAAATAGCTATTGATGGAGAAAGTCACGGCCAAGAAGAAAGCAGCAGCATCAACCCCTAGCCCTAAGAAGAGCGCGAAAGAGATTTTGAAGCAGAGAGCTTTTAAAAAGACGGCCGTTAAGACAAAAGTTGATAAATCAAAACCCGTCGGATCCTTCTTCTACAATGAAACAGTTTCTGTAGACTGGGGAGGTTTCGGGGAGGTTATGTACGAGGGAGAGGTTCAGAAGCTGTATCCCGCGAAGAAGGGTCAGTACTCTGTTACGGGCAGTTATGACGTGCTGCTCGACGATGGAACTGTGGGGGGGGTGAAAAAGAGGTGGATTGAACATGCATAAGAATTGAAACTGAGTTTTCATTGACAAAGACATCGCAATACATACTATTTTAACGACCCCCTCAATTTTCTTGACGATATCTCCAGCTTTCATGCTCTGCGTAAAGAAATCCCCAAACTCCCCACCCTTCTGATTGAAAATAAAAGAGCAATTCATTTTCGTACTATGGAAAACATTTAATAGCTTTAAGCTTTCTTTTCTCCCCACCTCCCTCCTCCCCCCCACCTCCCAAACCCACCCCTAAACCTACCCCTAAACCTAAAACTATCCC
>BLQM01000392.1:23271-51412 GCA_012489335.1 Triparma laevis f. inornata | reverse complement strand
CCCACTCCCCCCCCTCCCCCCTCCCACAGATGTGGAAAGAACACAACATCTTCTTCGCCACCCCTCAGACGATTTCCAACGACCTCGAAAAAACAGACTCCTCCGGCAACTGCGTCGTCCCCGTCGACCGTATCACCTGCGTAATCTTCGACGAGTGCCACAAAGCCACCGGCGACTATGCTTACACTAAAATGGTGAAGCTGATCGACACTAGCGCAGCCCGTTATAGAATTATTGGATTGAGCGCTACTCCCGGGCAGAATATGACGAAAGTTAACGAGGTTATTATGAACTTGAGGACAGAGAAGGTGGAATTCAGGACAGAGGAAGACGTGTCGGAGTATACTAACAAGAAGTCGGTGGAGCTGATGATCATCAAGCAGCCCAAGGTGAGCAGGCGAGCGTAGCGAGGAGCATGTGGATTCATGTTAACGAGTTTGAATTACGTGTCGGCGACAGTGGCATTGCTATCTAAGCTGCAGCTACTAGCGCATACGAATTACGACCGTAATTGTCGCATTCCCAGAGCTCGTCGCTTCGCTCCTCACTGCTTCTCACCTCCAGATGCTTGCTGTTCTCAACCAACTCTTACTCTAAACCCCCCCCCCGCAGATCGTCGACGACACGATCAAAGCCCTCGAAATGGTCATCAAAAACCACGCGGAAATGATGGAGCAGCAGCGCCTGCTCAGCGACAGGCTCAAGGGTGGCATGACGACCTGCACGACCTTCGTGGCGCATCAGGCTCGTGAAATTTATAAAGAGCACTGCGAAAAAACAGGCAAGAGCCACTGGTGGGCGATGCCCTTCTTCTCCCACCTCTCGCATCTCTTCGACCTCAAGAGCACGCTGATGAGCGACGGAGTGACTATCACGTTTAGGAAGATCAACTCTAAATATAGGGACCCCAAGCAAACGGACAAGGTACGGACAATTATGTTCAAAATTCGTCTCCCCATAAAACTCTAACTCGTTTACTCCTCCACCCACCCCCCACCCCCTCCCTCCCCCCCCCAGTTCCTCAGCTTGGACGTGTACAAGAATTTCGTGGAGAAGGTGAAACTGGTCCTCAAGAACGGAAATGCAGCGCTGCCCGGCACGCCGGAGGAGTGCGCTGGAAGCGGAGAGAACGAACCCAAGATGAAGAAACTGGAGGAGGTAAGAGCAAGAGGACGAAGCTCAGCGAGGAGCGAATGACGATAATGAGGAGCGAAGCGACGAGATTCGCTATCTCCACCACTAACACGCTTCCTATGGTGCCGCTCGCCCCCCCCCCCCACAGGTGCTGCTCGAGCACTTCAAATCCTGCTACGAGGTCGACCCCGACGAAAAGAACAAGAAGAAGAGCTCGACGAGGGCCATCGTCTTCTCGCACTTGCGAGACAGCGTGACCCAGATCGTGAAGAGGTTGAAAAAGCACAAGCTGTTGAAGCCCAAGGAGTTCATCGGTCAGTCCAGCTCAGCGGAGGGAGAGAAAGGAATGGTTCAAAAAGACCAGCAGAAGGCAATCACCGACTTCCGAAACGGGAGGTACAACGTACTGGTCTGCACCTGCATCGGCGAGGAGGTGAGAAGCTGCGAGGACGAAGCCCTGCGAGGAGCGAAGTGACGAGCTGATAATACTGGTAGTAGTTGGTCTCCGCCGCTTTCACCACCACCCATTTCTAACACGGCTCGCTGCGCTCGCCGCTCGTAGGGGCTAGACATCGGAGAGGTCGACATCGTCATCAACGTCGACTCACTGTCGTCGTCCATCCGCTCGCAGCAGCGCGCGGGCAGAACGGGGAGGAAGCGCGACGGTCGTGTGGTGTACTTGCTGTGCGAGGGTGCAGAGCTCGAGAAATACAAGAAATCCCAGGCCAAGGGCAAAAGGTGAGCCCAGCGAGGAGCGAACGGCGATAACGAGGAGCGAAGCGACGAGCTGAGAATACTGCTGCTGGTGGCAACAGTCGAGATCCTACACAAGTTACTGATGGCGCTCTAACACGTCTCGCTTCGCTCGCCGCTCGTCGCAGCGTCACCAACTCCATGAAGTCCTCTCGGCAAAAGTACAAATTCTACACGGACCAGTATTCCCTCTTCCCGAACGGCACCAAGCCGAAGCAAATTCAGAAGAGCTTTCTTTTCAGTCAAGAGTACGCGCTGAGTCAGATCGGCGGGCATAGAGAGAAGAAAAGGCGCAAGGTAAGAATCTGCGAGGAGCGAAGCGACGACAACGAGGAGCGAAGTGACGAGTTAATTATACGATATTGGTCACTTCGCTCCTCGCTTTCACTATCTCCACTAACACACTCACTGCGCTCGCGCTCGCTACGCTCGTTGCAGAATAAGATGAATTTCGACAAAGGTGAGAAGCTTAACTGCTGCGAGGACGAAAACCAGCGAGGAGCGAAGCGACGAGCTGGGAATATGATAATTATACACTCCTTGCATTGAGAACACTCTAAACTAACTCGCCGCTTTACGCCTCACGCAGGCGGCTATTTGTTGACTCTGTCGCAGGAACTGGAAATTGGGGAATTGCTCGGGCGGCATCGTGGGGACTTAAGTAACTTAATAAACGCTTCCGAGTACGAGAGTTCGGAAACGATTCCGTCCACCCTTAAGCGCAAGTACCTTAGGAGCATGGTACGGAAGTAGTGAGGAGCTGGGAATATGCGTTAATTACGGTCGTAATTCGTCCGCGATTGGAACTTTAGTCTATACACACTAGCCTGTGTCTTCGCTACGCAATTCTAACTCGATAACGCCAATCTTAATGCGACTCGCAACGCTCGTCGCAGAACTTGAAGGATGATGGGGTGATTCATGCGGGGGGGAGAGAATACAGCGCCAGCGGAGCGATTCTGAGGCACCTCAAGCAATATGTAGAGGTGAGAAACTGCGAATAAGACAATTGCGCTCCAAATTCAGCTGCGCTATTAGCTTCAGTGTAAACACCGATGCTCCTATCGTCGCTATGCAATTCTAACTCGTTAACACCAATCTTCATGCAACTCGCTACGCTCGTCGCAGGACGACGACTTTGGCGACGAGCGAGTCAAACAGATGATGGCCGAGCGAGGCTTCAGCGCCCCGGCGTCTACGTTTACGTCTCCGCGGGCTGCGGCGCCCCGACCCGTGATCAGGCGGGCCAGGGCTGCAACGAGCGCTCCGTCGAGGCGCCGCGCGCCTCCTATCGACTCCTCATCATCGGACTCCGACGAGTCTGATGACGTTTGTAATAAATTCCAGTACGACGAGGACGCGGAGGAGGAGGAGGCTGAGGTGCCAATGGAGCAGAGCTTTGAAGAGGAGGTGCGAAGCCGCGAGGAGCGAAGCGACGAGCTGAGAATGCGATATTCGTGGTCGTAGTTTAGCTACGCCGCTAGTTCCAATGTCAAAGTGGACGCCGCTTTCATCGCTACGCAATTCTAACACGTTAACAACAATCTTCATGCGACTCGCTACGCTCGTCGCAGGATGAAAACTTCGACGCTGATGATTTCGGGGCGAACGATGATGACTTCTACGATCCTACTCCCACTCCCGCTTCTGCCGACTTGACCGAGCCACAGCCGCCTCCTGACGACGACGATAATGGCGCGCCTCCAGGAGACAAAGGTTCAGGACCCGACTCAGGAGTAGTTCACACTGGCAGACTGAAGTTCATCTTGACCGACCGCAGTACGTGGGACAGCTCGAACTTTGTCCTCGACGGCGTTGAGGTTCTCCCCGAGGCTCTCCCCGAGGGACTCCCTCGGGTTGATGATCTGTTCGAAATTCGGCTTAATGGCGACGACGATAGCAGCAGCAGTGACGAGGAGGAGAAGCAGGAGGATAATATCAATATCAATATCAATATGACTGCTAGTAAATCAAGCAAGCAGTCGTCCAGCAGCAACAGCATCAGGAACAACAACAACAACAGCAAGCATCCGGACTTTGATATCAAGATGGATTTAAGCGACGACTCTTCCTCTTCCTCCGAGGATGAAGATAAGGAGGAGGAGGAGGAGGAGGAGGAGGAGGAGGAGGCGAAGCCGAAACGGAGTATCCCCACGACGACTACTACTACGACTTCGATGCAGCCGGAGTTTGTGATCGATGTCGATTTAATCGACGACACCGACACTTCCTCTTCCTCCGAGGATGAAGATAAGGAGGAGGAGGAGAAGCCAAAACGTAGTATCCCCACGACTACTACTACTACTACTACTACTATGGCTACGACGCAGCAACAGCAACAGCAACAGCAACAGCAACAGCAACAGCAACAGCAACAACAACAACCTGTCTCTTCCCACGGATGTGAAACCAAGGTGTTTGGTGCTTCCCAAGACGATTCCTCTTCGTCCGACTCGGACATCGACGTTGATGTTGACGTTGACCTCGACCTCGACCTCGACATAGAAAACAAAGTGGAAGAGAAACCTCAGGGGAAACCTTGGACCTGCGAATGTGGCATCACAAGTAACAAACTTTCCACGTGCGAAATCTGCGGCACTACCAAGCCTCCCCCCCTTCCGCTGACCTCCATCTTCCACACCCAGACTCCCAAATCCGGGCTCGGCGTCGCGTCCCCAGATTCGACGACTCCCGGCGTCAAGAGGCTGGGCAGAAAGCTCAAGAAGAAGAGGGTCGTCTTTGAATCGCCCGAACATTCGCAGGTGAGCGACAGCGAAGAGCGAAGCGAGGAGCTGGGAATGCTGGGAATGTTGTAATTCCGCGAGTTACTATGAGGAGCGAAGCGACGAGTAAAGCAGAGAACGCGTTTTCTATGAACGAGGACTCATGGTCTATGAACTTGTTGCTTCGCTCCTCGCTGGGAATGCGGTAATCCCTTTCGTAATCCACCTACCCTACTAGCTCCAGTCTAGATTTCGACGCTACTATCACCACTACGCAATTCTAACTCATCAACACCTATTTCCACACGACTCGCTACGCTCGTCGCAGGATTGCTCCATGTCGACGTCGCGACTTTCGAACTCTTTCGAAACGCAGAACGCCGTGTGTGAGATCTGTCTTGACGGTGACTCAACGGTCGATGACCCACTAGTGATCTGCGAAGGGATGGGGAGGCGGGAGTGCATCGCTGTGCATAAAACGTGTTACGGCTTAGAGTAAGTTGGAGTTGTTTTTTTTCGTGTTTTTTGTACTTCATTCTAACTCCTCACTTCGATCACAGCACTGTACCAGCCGGCCCTTTCTACTGCGGTCGCTGCGATTCGGGCGACGCCTCCACCTGCTGCAAGTACTGCGGGAAGTCCAGCGGCGCGCTGAGAATGTCAGAAGATGGCGAATGGGTGCACTTGGAGTGCATGTGGTGGATGAAGGAGTACGGGGCCCAAGAAGGTGGAAAACTTAACGTGGCGGCGCTTTGTGCGGTGGAGCCCGAGCGGGCGGAGGTGAGTAAGTCACAGCGAGGATGGGGGGGGGGCATGAAGAACAATTTAAACTAGCGAGGAGTGGAGTCAGGCTTTGGGGTTCGACTCGATAAAACTAGTCACTGCGCTCCTCGTATTAAGAACATTTTAAACTAACTCGTCGCTTCGCTCCTCACTCGTTACTTCGTCGCCCGCTACTCAGGTTTTCTGCACCGTTTGCAAGAGCGAGTGTGGCAGAGACGTTGGGTGGGCGCAGGAGTGCAACTTTGGTGAGTGCATGCAAGCTGCGCACCCTCACTGTGCCCGAAACGTGATGCCCAAGAGGAATAGGTGGCTGTTAAGGTCTCGTTCGAACGACGACCGCATCTCGAACGAGATGTTCTGCCCTGAGCACCGCAAGCTCGCCGCGGGGAAGGGGGAAATAATGGTTTACACGGATTTCGGGGAACGAGATGCGCTCGAGGGAGTGACCCTTTCGCAGGCGGTGTTCGAGGAGGGGGTTGAGGAGGAGGAGGACGGGGGGGGCGTGGTGCCCAAGCGGCTGAGGAATAAGGGGATGAAGCCGACGGGAGGGAAGAAGAAGAAGTCACAGAAGGAGCTGCTCGAGAGGGCCGCGAAACAGCGAAAGTTGAAGCGGGCGCGGAACGCGGCTAGCAGATTCGTTGAAACCGAGGCAGGCCTGGCAGATGAGGACAGGGATTTGTACGGTGACGACGAGGACGAAGATGATTCGATGGGTTCGTTAGCTGATTTCATTAATGATACGAGTGATGTTGGTAGTTTTAGGGATAGGTGAGGAGGGGGGGGGGGGTCGAAGCGACGACATTGAAGACATCGAGGAGCGAACGACAAAGATTCTTTTTCACGCTATAAATCAATCATTCTTCTAACTCGTCGCTTCGCTTCTCGACAGCCTCGATGCAGTTGAAGGGCAATTCTTCTCGCCGGACGTCGACGAGAGTGGGAAATTCCACAGACGCGTGGACAAGCTGCACGAACCCCTTCGCTTCACCACGCCCGTCTTGAGGCGCCGGAGGAGCAGTGTCGGAACGGGGGCGACCAGGAGCAGCACTGGGAGCGACGCGGGGCTTGGCGGGATGCACTTTATCAGGTCCATCGTCAATCACATGAACGAGGGGGGCGAGTGCGATGCGGTGGAGAGCGAGTACATACGGCTGGAGGAGGAGCAGGGGCGGAGGGAGGAGAAGGGAGGTGGGGACGGGGGACAGGGGGTGGAGCTTTTCAGCGAAGAGGAGGATAAACTGAGTAGCGGTGATGAAGCCTTTGCGGTTACGTCCAAGCATAAGGAGGTGGTTAAGCATAGAAAAAAGGAGAAGGAGAAGGAGAAGGAGAAGGAGAAGGAGAAGGAGAAGGAGAAGGAGAAGGAGAAGAGCAAGAAATCCAAGAAAAGGAAGAAGGAGGAAATCGACGAGGACAACGAGGAGGAGGATAGATTTGAACCGCCGAAGAAGGGGGAGATCGTGGTTGTTAAATTTGGACCCAAGAACTACGAGTGCACGGTGGACAGCGACGGCGTCGTGAATGATCGCAAGGGAAGAAGATGCGTCAAGGTCGCGGGAAAGGGGGGAGGAGGGAAGGAGGAATGGACCGAATTTATCCCCTTGTGCGATTGGGAGGACAGGCTGGTTGAAGATGCAGGGAAGTACAAGTTAAATCTAAGCGGTAGCATCATGCAAGAGGTCGACGTTGGAGGGGGAGGGGCTAGGAGGAATTCGGTTTCGGCGGCAAGGAGGTTATCATCGTTGGGGGGGCTGGCACGGCCGCCCAGCTGGGGAGGAGTGGAGAACAGAAATCCTGTTGGGGTGGGAGGAGGGGGGATGGCCTCTAACCCATACGTGCCCAAGTCAAGTGGAGGTGGTGGGGGGGTTGCCTCTAACCCGTACGCGCCCAAGCCGAGTGGAGGTGGTGGAGGTGGTGCGGCCAAACCAGCTATGACTGACGCGCAACGAAAGCGCATGGAGGAGAACAAGGCTAAGGCGGCGCGAGTGAGGGAGGAGCGAAAGAAGGCGGCGGCATCTGGAAACGGATAGGACGGGGGGTAATTTTAAAACATGTTGTTGTATTTTTATTGTAAAACAGGCATGTTTGTGTGCGTACGTCCTTTCTTACCAAGCGAACGAACGCGTCATGAACATTAACAAGTCATCAAAAGCAAAACTTTAACGTCCTTTTTTTTAACGTCTTTTTTCTGAGGGGACGCGTATCTGAGCAACGTTAGGGTTTCAGATTCCTAATAATTTAATAGAGTTAAAAAAGAGTATGAAAAGTCAAGTGTATTAATTTAACTTGCGTTCAATATCGTTCACGTACTTTTATAGCCGTTTTCCCCAAAACCCGAAAAACGTAATTCCAGAATCGTATATCTATTTTTTCATGTTGAAGCCTTTTTTTAATTATATTAGGAATTTTAAGATACCTGAGCGATTATTTAATCGAGGCAATTTTCAAAAAAGTGGATTTTGGAAATACAAATATGTAATCCTGGAGTTATTTTGGCAAGTTTTGGGCATATTTGTATATCTAAGGCAACCTGAAATTCCGAATATGATATTTGTAGTGTAAATAGATCCCAAAATGGCGAAAATTCATTTAAAAAAAACCATGACAATGAGCTTTCTGAAAAAAGTTACTATAAAAAACGTGTATTCAAGGATGTTAAATGGCCAATAAAGACCAAAATTGAATCTGAAAATAACTAGAACACCGATTTTTTTTCCAGCGATTATACTAAAAATTGTTTTCGATTATATCTCGCGTTATCGAATAGATCGTGGCCCACACGAATATCCCAGACGTCAACCTAGGTAATTTAAACCAGTCCTGAGTTTCTAATGACTTTTAGCATCGGAGAAAAGGATTTATTTAGTTTATGAACTTGCTTCTCCCGCGTTCTACATTAGCACATGTACCCTACCCCCCTCGCGCTTCCTAGCCTCCAATTAATTATCTCCAGTCGACAACTACATTATAAATCTAACCACCACCACCCTCCCCCGGCACTTCCGATCGCCCATTCTTTCATAAATCAAGATAATCTTCGTCTGTAAACCTTCGCGCTATAGGCACTTAGACAGCTCCGCGCTACAGGCACTTAGCACATCCTATAATGCGCTCTTTCACGGGCTTCCTCCTCGCTCTCCTCCTCCTCCTCATTGCTGCACCCGCCTCCCCCCAAAAGACCGCCTTCGCAACTAACAAAGTGGTGTTCCAAGATCATGTGCATGGTTATGGCGACATTCTGATTTTATCTGGCGAGGAACCATACGACGTCGTGGAGAAGTTTTCGAAGTTCCACGGGCTCAATGTAGAAGAGCAGTCGGACTTGCTGTCTCAGATTTGCGAGCGTGCCTCTTGCAAGCGATTCTCTCCGCGCACGGCCCTCTTCACATTCACAGGTGAGATGCAGGGAATCTAAACGCTCAAGCCCCTTTCGTCGCTACGCTATTCTAACTCGTCAATGCACGTCACTACGCTTGTCACAGTTTACCCTCCGGACTCTCCACCTCTCCCAATAACTTTCTACGACACTGACTCCGTGGACCAAACCGCCTTGTACGCTTGCGGCAAAATACCGAAGTGTTTCCCTCCCCCGACCCCAACCAACCTTCCAACACACTAATAGTAACAACCGACAGAAAGATCAGCGCCTACGAAGCCGACTTACGAGAGGAGCTCACGAGGCGGCTGAAGCTGCACCAGACTTCTCAAATAACGAGCCCATGCCTATACACCCGGCTGTCTCTCAGGGCGACCCTGGCGGACTCCACCGCCCTCCAGATTTCCTCCGCCTATCGGTCGCTGTCCCTTGTCCACCACCCCGACAGAGGAGGCGAATCTAAGCACTTTCAGCTCTTGAGCGAGGCGTACAAAACGCTTTCCAACGATGACACGAAACTAGAATACGACATAAGCGAAGGGCTATGTTGCGCCCCTAAATCCATTTGACGGGAAGGATGGGCGGCCTTTCGTATCGCCAGGTTTGGGAATGGACGTGTCCTTTGACCCTACTACCGGGGCCACCATAATTCGATTTTGATGATAAGATTTTGATAAGTATAAATGATGATGATGATTTTCATAACACAAGTACAATATATACATTGGATTTTATCGCTCGGCCAACACTTTGGCCCTATTTTCAACATGCTTCACGATCTTCCCCACAAGCTCCCTCACCCAGGCGTCGTACACCCCCTTCTCTTCGTCATCGAGCAGGCTCACTCCGTCGTCGAAGAAGTCCTTGATTTTGGTATTTCCTCCAACAGAGTTGATGATTCCCTCCGAAGACAGCACGATGCTCTCAATTAATTCGCTATCAACAGTATCNGGGGGGGGGGGGGGGGGGGGGAGCAAAGCGAGCGCGAGCAAGGCGCCATAGGGAGCATGTTGGTGATTGTAGATAGCGAAACGAGGAGCGGAGCAATGAGCTGAAAAATCACGAATGCATCGGAGCGAGCGAAAACGAGGAGCGAAGCGACCCAATAACGTATAATTTAACTCGTCGCTTCGCTCCTCGCTGTTGTCGTTCGCTACTCGCAGTTTTCTTACCTCCCACGTCGATGGCCTTGGCCAAGCCCCCCTCCCTAACGAGGTCAAACACGATTCCAGCAGTCGACAGACCTAGAGACCCTTCACCACGGAACATCTGTTCCAACTGCGGGGCGCTCTCCCCGACGACGTCACCGAGGGACAGAGCGTAGAGTTCCTCTTCCCTCGACAGCGGAGGGGCGATGGCATCGACAAAATCCGAGACCTTCAGCAGCTTCACGGCGAAGCCTGGCAGGACGAAGGGTAAGGTCAAGTCGTTGATGGCGGGTGGTTTGGGTAGAAAGAGAGAGAGGGCAGTGGGGATGTTCGGGCCGAGTCTGGCGGCGAGCAAAGCAAGCCGAGGAGGGGAGAGGGGGGGTTAGTATGAAGTGCTCGGGTGAAGCGACGAGTTGGTACAAAGTGATCGAGCGACGATTTAGCATAAAGTGCACGGCTCTACATCCTCGTGCTTCGCTTCGCTCCTCGCCTAAACTTCGCCTCTCTCCTCGCCTCACCTCCCAGCCTCGCCAAATTGCTTCCTGACGATGTTTCTAAACACGAGGTCCCCAATGACAATAGCCTCGTCCTTCAGCAAACCCCTCAGGTTCGAGCCCCCGTCGCCCATGACGAACTTCAGACCCTCCTTCAATCCGAAGCCGTCGCTGAATTTGGCGTCCAAGTCGATCATGCCCTCCTGACTGTCGGCGGTGTTTCCTCCCGCAGAGTTGATCAGGGCGATGAGGCGCGAGAATTTGACCCCGCCCCCGCTCTTATCTCCGTACAGTAACTCCTGCAGCGAGCGCTGTAAGAGCGGCGTGTCCTCCTTCATGAGCTTGCGGGCGATGAACGGGTACGATTCCATGATGATGCCGTAATTCGGATTTCCGGTGAGGGCCACTCCCTCAAGGGTTACGATGGCCCTGCCGAGTATTGCGAAATAGGCGGGTATGGAGAAGGGGATGTCATTGAGTACGACGAGAGCGTCCTGCGGCGAGCCGAGGACGAAGTCCGAGGAGGGGAGTGGGGAGTTAGTTAAAAATGTTCTTCATGAAATTATTTCGCTTCTTGCAGTTTCTCACCGTAGTCATGGCCTGAAAACCTCCCACGGCGCCGCCCATGCCCTCCTCATCAATCCCGTAGGTTTTGCGGAGCTCCCTCTCGTACGTCTTCGCGCCGCCGCCCATAATGTACGGGGAGAGCGCCTTGTCCATCAACGGCACGACCTGAGCGGCGAGCGAAGCAACGGGTTAGTTTCAGAATGTTCTTAATGCGAGTAGTGGGGGGGGGGGAGTTGTGTCGAGTTGATGGTTATATTCTGAACGTAGTGACGAGTTGCATCGAGTCGAACTTCAAAACCAAAGCCTCGCTCCACTCCTCGCTCCGCTCCTCGCTGTGTCTCACCTTCGCCCTATCGCAGTCGTCCGGTAAAATCTTCAGATTAATGAAGTCGTTCACCAGCTGCGGGAAGTCCTTGTTCGCGAGGTGAATGATCGCCGAGACCATGATCTCCCTGTCGCTGGGGTTGATGGAGGCCATCAGGCCGCAGTCGATGAGGGCGATCTTCTCGTTGTTGGGGCCGGGGGTGTTGAGTTTCAAAATATTGCCGGGGTGCGGGTCAGCGTGAAAGAAGCCGACCTGTGCGGGGGGGGGGGAGCGAGCCAGTTAGAAATCGAATATCTCAGTTTGTTCTTGTCGTTCAATATTCTCATTATTCTAGTTATTCTCGCTATTCTCGTTCAATGTCGTTCGTCGCTTCGCTCCTCTTTCCCCGCTCACCTGCAATAACTGCACGAGAAACGCCTCCTGCGCAATCGGCGTATATTCCGCGATCTCCTCAGCCTCGCACGTGGAGAGCTTGACGCCATCAACCCACTCGGTCACTAAAATTCTCCTAGTGCTGTACTGCTCGAAAACCCGCGGCACCATGATCCCCTCCACCTTCTCGTCGATAAACAAATTCCGTAACCTCTCCTGGTTCTTTCCTTCATTAACAAAGTCCAATTCAGTATAAAACCCCACCGCAAACTCATTTAAAAGCGCAACATAATCCGTCCTCTGCTGCGGAGCAAACCTATCAATCAACCCTTGATAAACCTCCGCAGCCCTTCTCAAAACGTACAGATCCTTCGAAACTTGACTCAAAACGTTCGGCCTCTGAATTTTAACCGCAACGGTCTCGCCGGTACGAAGTTGAGCTCGGTAGACTTGCGCGAGACTGGCTGCTGCGACGGGTTCTTCGGAGATTGAGGAGAAAAACTCACCCAACTCTCCCCCCAGCTGAAAAAAAGCAACGAGCGTAGCGATAGCCCGTGTTAGTCAGAACAACGTTCCAAAACCAATTTCTCCCCCTCTTCGCTCCCTCACCTCCTTCTCAATAACATCCACCGCCACCCTCGTCTCAAACCCCTCCACCTCATCCTGCAAAATCGCCAACTCACTAACCGCCTCCTCCGGCAACACATCCGGCCTAACACTCATCATCTGCCCAGCCTTAACAAACGTCGGTCCTAATTCCTGCAGAATAATCCGCGCTTGCCTACTCAATTCCCCCACATATTTCCCCATCCCATCCGCACCCTCCGTAATAAAAAGCGTAGTCAAACGAGTTAAAAAAGGAACGCTAAGTTTCACGAATTCAGACCATCGAGAGTTTAGGGCGTTTTTGTTGGAGGACCAGTATTGTTCTATTAGGTCTTTGTCGTAGACTGTTGGGAGACCGTCGGTGTCTAATGAGCGAGGGAGGGTTACATCGAGTTAGTTTAGAATCGAGCGTTAATCAATTTTACGATGCCCTCCACTTCTAACACAGGCGAGCGGCGACGAGCTACGCTTGCACATATCGCTGACTATCACGAATTAAGTCCCACGCGGGCTTCAAGAAAGAAAGCGGAACTATGACGGGCCGCGTAACGCCGACGACGCTCAATCGACGACGACGCTCAACGACGAACGTCCATCGAAAACCGAAAACTCGAACGCCTTAAATCTCTCTCACCTAAAGTTGCATTACTGGCATCTAAACTAACATACGATTTCGATAAACTAGGAGCGGAAAGGGTACGCATTGACACGGCAGAATTTACGGCGGCGGTTGCTATTGCGGCTGTGGCGTGAGTGTTTTCGTTAGATTGGTCGTAAATTGTTAATTTTACTTACTAAAATGATTTAAAAAACGCACCAGCGCTAGCAGCTGCCGTATTCTCCAATCCTTTAACGACACCTATCTTGTCATCGATTTTAGGCTCTTCTATGGCCTTGAGAAATGTGAACCTGGGCGCGGCTGGCGATGAAAATCGAGGATACTTTGCCACACGTAAATTTGAATTAAATGGATGGAGGGAGGCTAGAGGAAGATAGCTATATATGAGGGTAGGTAGGACTATGAGTATCAGTATACGCGAGAACATGATTTATTTAACAGTGAATCCAGTGAAATGTGAACTTTGAAAACTCGGCCAAACGTCGACCTACACTCCCGCAGATAACAATTCCAGCCCCTAACCTTCACCAGTCCCCTGAATTGTAATTTTCAGACTCAATACCGTCCTTTATTAGCCATAAACAGATAGCCTCCCTCCAAGTTCGCTCCGGTTCGCGCTTCCACTTTTGAGCTAATACCTCTCAACGGCCGTTACAGTACTTGAACAAAGACCACATCTCCGTACGCACCTACCCTTAAAGCGTCCCTCATAACCATTGCTTATTCAGTAGTATAGTTAGTTAGCGTTGGTCATCCTTGTTGGTCATCCTCGTCATTTCCTCCTCCTCCCTCCTCACACCCAGCACTCCATCATGCTCGGTTTCCTAAAGGGCGGCGCTAACGACGGCAGCTCTAATTCGAATAATGCCGAATCTAATTCCAGAATGGTACGAAACGTTATGTGGAGCGTTTAACGCAGGCCGTCACTGTCGTCAACGCATTTCACTAACAAATCAACGTCAATTTCCACACGACTGTCGCTACGCTCGTTCGCCACGCTCATCGCTACGCTCGTCGCAGCACAACACGACGTCCTCCTCAAACAACAATTCCTCTTCCTCTTCGTCGAACTCCAAGTCAAACTCCAAAAACTCCCAGCAAAACAAAACATCGTCTTCAACTTTCAGCAAAATGAGCTCTTCTTCCACTTCCTCCGCTCCGATAAAAACCTTCACTGCCAAACTAAACGCCACCCTAAAAAATCCCTCCCAAAAAATAAAGAACATAAATTCCAGATCCTCAAACAAATCCTCCTCCTCCTCCCCCTACAACGTCAAGAACCTCCGCCTCCTCTACTCCTCCCTCCTCGCCGAAATCTCCACCTCCACCAACCCCCTCTGGATCGACTCCTGGTCCCTCCTCCTAACTCCCTCCCTCCTCTCCACCGGTCAAGTGGCCGCAGAGGCCCAACTCTGCGAAACCCGCACAATCGAAATCCTCCGTTCAATCTGTGAAGTAGTAATCTACGGTGAACAAAACTCCACCTCAAGCCTCGGCCTATTCGATTACTTCTGCGAGAAAAATATGCTAGCTTTATTAGTGGACGTAGCGAGAGGTGAAGGTGAAGGTGCTGGTGTCGCTAGAAGTGTTAGTGTTAAAAGTCAAGTTATTCAAACTGTGAGTATTCTTGTTCAAAACGTTAGAAACGAAACGAGTCTGTATTACCTGTTGAGTAATAATTATATTAATGAGCTTATATCTATTCCTTTGGGAAATTATGTTAGTGAGGTTTTGGAGGAGTTGATGCCTACTTATATATCCTTTTTGAAGACTTTAGCGTTGAGGTTGAGTAGTAGTCCTACTTTATTTCAGGTGAGAACGTCGTGAGGAGTCTCAGTCTCCTCGCTGTAAATGCGAATTATTCGAGGTCGTTATTGAGCTATGCTTCTAATTTTAGTGGACACACCACTCAACAACCAACTCTAACTTCGTCGCTTCGCTCCTCCGCTCCTCGCTACGCTCGTCGCAGTTTTTCGTTGATGAGTTATCGGGGAGTACTTTTCCTTTATTCACGGCGGCTGTTAGGGCTGCGAGTAGGTACGAAGTCGCGAGGAGCGAAGCGACGAGCTGGGAATACGACAATTAATTACGATCGTAATTCGCCCCCCCTACTAGCTTTAGTCTAAACGCCCAAATCGCCTTCACCCCCACCCAATTCTAACTCGTTAAATTATGCAACTCCAAACTTCGACTCGCTACGCTCGTCGCTCGCAGTGAGTATGCGGAGACTGATAGTTTTGTTAGATTGACGGCGTTGAATATTGTGGTTAATGTTTGTAAGATTGAGCATGATGCTATTAGGAGGGTTATTGGGGAGAGCGTTGAGGAGCAGAAGGTGGGATTTAATTTATTCGTTATTTTTCAATGAGCACGCACCTTTTTCTAACACAAGCTCGCCGCGCTCACACTGACTACCAACCGCAGGCGCTGCTTACGGTTCTTATTACGAGACTTAATAAACATATACAACACATATCGACGATTACTGCTGCGGATCCTCCTGCCGATCATAATTCCATCGCTGATGCGATTGGAGAGGTGAGAAAACGGCGAGCAGCGAGCGAAGTGAGCCGTGTTAGACATGAGCGCGGCGCTGAGCGAAGCGACGAGTTACGCAGTCGTCACTTCGTTCCTCAGCTGCGAAGCGAAAAGTCGTACGTCGTCACTTCATTCCTCGTTCTCCTCGTCGTACGTCGTCACTTCACTCTCCCTAACCCAATACAATCTAACCACAACTTCACGCTCGCTGCTCCCTTCGCGCGTGCAGATCCAAGACCAACTCTACTTCATCAACGACCTCCTCCAATGCGGCGTCCGCCCCCTCAACGTCCGTCTCTGTGAGTGGATCCTCCGAAAAGTCGTCTTCTCCCCACTGCTCAAGAACTTCGTAACCTCCGAACTTATTCCGATCAAATCCACGCCGACACCTCCGGTATCTCCACTTTTACAGGCTTCACCGACACCTAACGTACCCACGCCCTCACTACCACCCTCGGGCAAAAACATCAACAACCCCATAGACCTAGGTACGAAGTCACGGTATTCGTACGAGTAATCATACTATGAGCATTTATATATATATATCCCCTCTCCCCTCCTCGCCTCTTACTTCGTCCTCGGCTCGCTCCGCTCGCCCCAACAGTAACCCCCCTGAAAACTGCCGCCGAACCCCGAACCCTCTCCTTCTCCACCTCCAACTCCCCCCAAACCCCCTCCTCCCTCCCCTTCCCCGGCACAATCGTCGGCAAGCGCGAGTGGGAGGTACGAAGTCGTGAGGAGCGAAGCGACAAGCTGGGAATGCGACAATTTTACGGTCGCATTCGTCCACATTGGTAGCTTTAGTCTAAACTTACAAGCCTCTTTCTTCGCTACCCAATTCTAACTCGTTAACACCATCTTTGTGGGACTCGCTTCGCTCGTCGCAGAACAACCCCGACGACAGCACCGAACGCTCCCTCAATTCAAGCGATAATGCAACCACGGCGTCTCCTTCGACTCCGTCCACTCCAGGGGTTAAATTGAAAATACAGTACCGCGTCAGGTGGAAGGGCGACCCCGACGACGGGAGCATGGACGAATGGTTCAGCCTCGAAGGCACGAAAAAAATTCACCTCTCCAAACCCCCCTCTCCAAACTCTAACACCCCCCCCCTCAGATTTAATGCGAGAATACCCGGAAGAAATCGTCCTCTATGAAGGCGAAGTTGTGGCTTCAAAATCCAAAGGCGTTAAAGGTCGACGCACGTCGACTTCGAGGAGGCACAGTTTAGCAGGGCAGAGAAGGAAGAGCTCCGAGAGCATTTTCAACGAATCGGAGGGGGTTTCGGTCAGCGAGGCGAGGTGAGAAGTGGAGAGGAGCCAAGCGACGAGATTACGAAGGATCGATGAGTTGAACTCGCGAAGTCTCCTCAGATGCGTCACTCTCGCTCCTCGGCTCGCTTCGCTCGCCACTCCTCACATTCAGAGCATTCTATACTAATTCGTAACTCGTCGCTTCGCTCCTCGGCTCGCTTTGCCCCCCCCTTCCCTCCAGAACTAAAACATCCCTGTGGGTTCTCGCGCAGCTTTTCCTCGCGTTTGAGTATAAACCCTTCCTCCGCATGGTCGCAGTCGCCTTGCTACACCCTTTATCACCCGCTGAAGGTTGGGAAGATTCAAGCTCTCTCGACGCTCAAACAATAGATGATAGCGAGTACGTTCTCACCCCGGCTTTGCACGGGATAGTTCAGAATCGGTGCGTTCTTAAGCACAACGAGGGAGAGGGGACGGCTGCGAACGCGGCTGCTGATGCGGTGGTTGTTGTTGAGAATGCGTATCGTAAGGCACTGATGAAGGTACGAACGCCGGAATTTTGCAAGCCTCTTTCTTCGCTACGCATTTCTGACGAGTTACTGCAAGGAGCGAAGCGACGAGTAAAGTAGTAACACGTTGTCTATGAACTCGTCGCTTCGCTCCTCGCCGGGAATACGAAAACTTGCAACCCTCTTTCTTCGCTACGCAATTCTAACTCGTCCCCCCTCCCCTCCTACACACACAGATGGTTTCTGGAGCCTACGGCACCGAAATATTCCTCCCAGCGAACATGCTCCTCAACGCCCTTGTCGAGTGCAAAGCTGTCGGAAGCGTGATCCTCTCCTCCCTCAAGGTGCTTCCCCCCCACCTGTCCAGACGCCGATCTCGCCGCCAATCTCACAGCCCTTCGAACTTCAACGTCCCCTACCACCCTCTGAGCGTCACCACTGAATTCACGCAGGCCCAACGCCCCTCTCAAAGCTATCAAACTCCGCCTCCCCCCCCTCCTCCGTCGAACATGTCCTCAGGTAATGTGTTTAACACTGCGAGGAGCGAACGACGACAACGAGGAGCGAAGCGAGGAGTTGGAATAACACGGTTTGGGTCACTTCGCTCCTCGTTTACGCCATCTCCACCACTAACACGCTCACTGCGCTCGCGCTCGCCTCGCTCCCCCCTCCCTCTGTCGCAGCTTCGACATCCTCCTCTACCTCTTCGCAAAATTTAGCCTACCCCCCCCTTCCCCCCTCCTCCAGCAACTCCAAACGAACCTCAAGCTCCGCCTCCCCCAAGTCCCCCGAGTCCTCAGTCTCAGCCTTAGACTTCGAATTGAACATGGTCTCGTTCTTCAACCTGCCTCACACCCAGTCCCACTACCTGGAAGCCGCCGGCAGCCTCGCCCTCGCCTGGCTAACCCGAATCTACTGCACCAACCCCACCAAGTGGAACGACTTCGTCAAGAGCTCTGCCATCGTCAAGTCATTGATTCGTTGCAGGGTGGCCATGGCCAAGGAATGCGTCGAGTTCATGGGCAACAACGGTGAGAAACTGCGAGGAGCGAAGCGACGAGTTCAAGACAATGCGTTGTCTATGTACTTGTTGCTTCGCTCCTCGTAAAGTAGAGAACGCGTTGTCTTGAACTCGTCGCTTCGCTCCTCGCCGGAAATACGACAATTAAGGTCATAGTTCGTCGGCGCTATTAGCTTTAGTCTAAACGCTCAAGCCGGTTTCATCGCTACGTAATTTTAACTCGTATAATCACCTATCTTCATGCGACTCGCTACGCACGTCGCAGTCTTCAAGCACATGTTCGTCGACTTGATGGAGGAGCAGATTTTACTGCGGTACCAGTCCAAGAAGAACATGGGCTGGTGCTTGCTGAACCGGTACGGGGCGGCAAACCTCCAGAACTCCAGCGAGGTCCTCGTGAAGAAAGTGCCGGACGAGAATTTAAAGGAAAAGGTCGAACTGGAAGACTGCCGGTACGCAATAAAGTCGTTCCTCTTCTTGCGGGCTCTGTGCGACTCGCTGAGCGAGGGCAGCGTGGCAGAAAACATGCTCCTCCAGGGGCCTCGCGGAGGGGAGGACATAGGTCCCATGAGAACCGGCGCGAGGTGAGAGCTGGGAATACGATCTGGGAGAGCTGGGAATACGATAATTGTGCTAAACATTCTTTCTTATATACTAACTCATCACTTCACCCCTCATCACTTCCCTCGCAGCACCGGCTCGATCGGCTCGTTCGGCTCATCTACCACCCAACCTGACGGCGACGACAACTCCTTCAAGTTCAGAACGACAGACGTGGCCGACGACGAAATAATGGCCATCGGCGAGCTGCACAACAGGGAGAAGGTCGGGTCCGAAACCAACCTGGAGGGCAAGACGATTTTCAGATGCTTCCCGCTCTCGGAGTTCGGTCGCCGAGAGGGCGCGGGCGGCGCCATCGGAAACAACAACAACATCTTGGGGAACGTCGACATCGTGGACGGCAAGCCCGTCGGGAACGAGTTGTACCTGGTTGTAGATTCCTCTCGACTCTACCTGTGCGAGCCCATGGAGGGCGAGAACGGAGGAGAAATCACCCAAGTAGCTTGCAATTGCCCAATGAGAAACATCATCAGCAGCGCCACCGACGGGCTGTGGCTGCACATTAGTCTGAGGGCGGGAGAGTTCATGGTCAAGCCCGGTTTGGGAGCTTTCCAGAAGAAGAAGCATCCAGGAACAGGCAAGGCCGCTACTGCGGCGAAGCAGCGTCTCGACCCCAAGAAGGTGAGAGGAGAGGAGAGGGGATGCGGGGAATGATACAACACAAACATATTATAAACTAACACAAATATTGTTGCAGGAATCGGCAACCGTAAACCCCGTACAAACCCTGAACGTCGCCCTGTGCTTCGACACCCCCGAAACAGCCACCATAGTCCGAGGCATGATCGAAAAAATTAGAGTCATCCTCAGAAAGAGGAGCGTGGAACAGTGCGAAACCCTATTCAGAAGAGGACAGAGCAACGTCCTTTCAAGAAAAGGAGAGACTCGATTCGACGTCAGCCCTCAGCAAGCGAGGTGAAGATAATTAAAATGCTAAGAATTTTTTCCCCTTCAAATGTCTGCTTTCATTAATCGCTAGTGTTTGACGCAACGAGGCAAACCACAGCAGCGAAAATATTAACAAACCCTCCCAAAACTCCCAAATTCCCAGCGTACCCAAAGCTCCCAAAAAGCGCCGTGACAACAAAAAAAATACAGTTAAACTGCCACAGATCCCTCTCATATCCACTGCTTGAATCCATTAAAGCGGGTATATGCATGTGTAAACTCGCGAGTCCAAGGAATATAGGTGTCCTGCGAAAGAAGTCGAGTTAGCGTTGTTAGGATGTTGGTTGTTGTTGGTCTCAGGATTCAGTTTTTCACCATAAATCAAAGAAAACAGAAGTGTTAAAACTAAACACCGTCCTCCAATAAGCTCCATTAACATCACTCAAACCATCACCATCATTCTGCCAATACAACCATGGACCGAAACAACTCACTGTTTCCGAACTCACACATTGGGTAGAAAGTTTGTTGGAGATGTGGACGAGACCGATACAGAGGGTTAAGGTGGATGCTAGGAGACAGAAGAGACGGAATTTGTGGGAGGAGTTACCGGTGCGGGAACTACCGCCGAAGCCGCCAGCGAAGCCGGACTGGGAGAGGAGGTTAGAGGATATAACGGGGGAGGATCTTTGGGTATAAAAAAATGTTGCAGTATGCGATCAATAATTTTTTTAATGTGAGATAGGTAGACTTTTGAAGGGATTGTCAACGTGTGAAATTCCTTAACGTTTTGTTCACCTTTCCCATGATAAAACACTTGCTAGGTCAGGCTGATTTTCATGCTTTCATACTGGCAACACATCAACCCTCCCTCTTCTCTTCTCTTTCGAAATTCCTTAAACACAATCTAACTACCGAATCTCCTAAACACCACCTCCCTCGTTTCATAGCTGAAATCAGTGGAGTATCGTAATTGAACGTGTTTAAGGACATTCATATATTCTGGTCGTTACCTTCCCCTCACCCTTTGAGCCTTCAAAAACTACAGCAGGCCAACGTCAATTCATAAAACGTCTCGAACCTTAGCTCACGTTACCTAATTATTCCCCTAGTCCATACCCCTCCTTCCCCCCTCCTAATTTCCCTTCCTTATCCCCCCCCCTCTCCCCCATCCCCAAACAATGCAACCAAACTCCTTCCGTACCGCCCCCTACTCCTCCTCAATCCTTTCCATGGCCGAAGAACTAAATAGTTTAGGAGGTTTCGGAAGTACTAGTACAGCTAGATTGAGTACTAGTACCAGCATTGCTGTCGTTTTACAGGTAAGAGATAGACTTGTTGCGCGTCGGGCGTCGTCTTGATTAATTAAAAAAATCAATTTGCTCTTCTACCCTAAAAAATATGAACACAAAAATGCGCTAGAATAATAACACGTAACACTCTCAGCCTCTCGGTTCAAAACGTCGTCAAATCAGGGGAGACTCGACTATAACATCTCAACGAAAATCTTATGAATCGACTTATGTAACTCTTTCACTTTCCTCTGGATCTGAGACGACTGTAAAGGTTCAGGAGAGTGTAAATAATGTTACTGATTTATTCAATTGTATTATACCAAGTGTAAGAGATTGGATTTTAGATGATTTTAACGGTTTAGTGCTTAATTTTGGATGTGGAGAAAAGAATGTTAGGAATCAATCATCATCTATTAAATTAGCTCATGAAACTTTAAAATCTATTTACGATAAAAAGGACATAGGAAGTAATAGGGGAATGGAGTATGAAGTGTATTTGAGTGTGTGGGAGGTTGGAAGTGATGCTAGAGAAACTGTTCATGATTTAATAGATATTCTAATCTCGTCAACTAAAAAAAAATCTCAGTGCACAACCTCTCAAAGTTTTAAAGCCTTACAAATCCCAACCTTAAAACACGCTACCTCAATTTTATCCAATCTCCCGAATTTGATTACCGAGAAGGGTCATGTTTTTTTAGGGTTATATTGAAGAGTTATAAATTTAATGTTTGTAGTGCTTTACATTTCGTTGATGTTGTTAGTAGTTCTGAAGGAGGTGGAGGAGGGGGAGGAGGGAGGAAGAAGAAGGAGACAAGTGCCTTGCAGAGACAACATCATTGTTTATCAAAAATAATGAAAGATTTATCCTCCGAATCAGGAAAAGAGGGTGGTGAAGGTGTCTTATTAAGCGCGAGTAGGGAGAGTAAGTTAACGCAGATTCTGGGACCGCTTTTAAGCGGGAATTGTAGAACGTGGTTCTTGGGTTTTTTAAGTAAAGGGGAAGGAAAGGGGGGGGAGTGTATGGAGACTTTGAAGGTGAGAAGGTGTATATGTTTGTTGAGAATTTGAGTGCACGTAGTACGTAACATGTAAATTAACACACGGAGCAAATGATTAGACACTCGGTTTAGCGTCGAACGTTATGAGCGGATGTATTAAGAACGTTAATAAAGGAGATAACTACGGTGATAGGGGAGGCGTGGATTACATCTCTGCGGTCAAACTTGGAGAGGAGGTGGAAGATAATAAATTAATTGACGGAGAGAGCGGAGATATTAGTGAGGATAGGTGAGAGAATCAATTCGAGTGGAACGGTAGTAGATGCACGTTTATACTAACTCGGCGATGAGCGAATGAGCAGCATTGATGAGGGGGACAAGTGGCTGAATGAGTTCAAGATTAGGAGGGAGGCGATCGTTAACAGTCCAGTAAAGAAGGTGAGAAGCTGTCTCGGAATTCCGCATTTCTGGTTGATAGTTTTAGTGTCAATATAGACCATCGCTTGTAAATCGCTACGCTAATTTCTAACACGTTTACCAACAATCGTTCATGCTCCTCGCTACGCTCGTCTTAGAGTCCGGTTAAAAGCCCCAGTCCCCCTCCCCCCGCCAAAGTAAAACCGGGGAAGGGAGGTGACGACTCCGTAGGCTCCGACGAAAACTCAGACCGTCGCAGGAGCTACGCTCTCACTGGCGGAAAGAAGGAACCAAACAACAAAAAGGGACTCATCAAGAGGCAGAGCACCCTGATCGTTGGAGAAGGGGGAGGTGAGGAACTGTGGGAATGCTGCTGTAATTCCGCTCGTTATTCATTTGCGCTAGTAAAGCTCCAGTCTAGATTTCAAATGCCGCTACCACCGCTACGCAATTCTAACTCGTTCAACATCAATCTGTAAATGCGAACTCGCTACCGCATACGCTCGCAGTCGCCAACGCCGGCTCGGATGGAGCATCACCTCCGGAAGGCTGGCTATGGAAGAAGGGCCAGAAGAGGCATAATTGGAAACAACGTTTTTTTAGCATCGAAGGCCCTATGCTCGTTTACTACAAGGATCAGAATAAGAGCACGAAACTCGGATCGGTGGACTTGAGAGGTGCGAAGGTTGACGTCGTGAAGCACGCGAAGAACGATTTCGCGTTCGATTTGACCGTACCGGTTGATAATGGTGTGGTGGTGAGGCACCTTCACGCGGAATCGGAGATTGAGAGGATTAGGTGGTTGTTGAATTTGGAGGGGATTTTGGCGGAGCAGCTGATGAACACGGGGCTGGGGGGAGAGGGCGGTGGGGAGTGGAGCGAAGGAGAGGAGGAGGAGGGAGAGGAGCAACTAGAGGAGAAGGCCAACGCCACCACGACAAGGGATCAGAGCTTCTCGCTCACCAACGCGTTGGACTCGCTCATGGACGACGACGCGGAAGGGGACAGGGTGACAGTACAAATCAACAACAGGGCAGACGGCCTTATTGCTCAGGTTGAAAGCGTCAATACAATCGAAGTGGACGTAAACGACGGGGATGACGAGCCCTCGATCCCGACCCTCGAGCACCTAGCAAGCAGCGAGGACTTCGGGGTGCTGAGCAACAACAAAAAGGTGAACCTGCTCGTCGTAGGGGAAGGAGACGACAAGAGCGACGGGAGCAGCATGCTGAGCAGCGTCCGGGACGACGGGGCCAGCGAGGGGGAGGGGGACAGCAGGGTCGGAGAGCTGCCGACTTCTTATGTGGCCAATTCTTCGTCGAACCAGACGTCGTCGCACTCGCACTCGCAGTACTCCATGCCGTCGCTGAGCACTCCGGCCTCGTCGATATCGCCAGAGCTGCTGCAGAGCAACTATGACACTCTTCTGAGCATGCTCAGGGAGGAGCGAAGGATCAGGAATAAAATGAACGACAAGATCGCGAACACGGAGGTGAGAAGCTGCGAGGAGTGAAGCGACGAGCTGATAATGCGCCGTTTTGCTATCATTGATAAATTGCGCAAGCAGCGTCAGCCTCGACGTCAACGCCGCTTTCGTCGATTCTCGGATCTAATGTATTATCGCCAATCTTCACGCGACTCGATTCGCTCGTCGCAGCACACGCTGTTGGAGACTTCCACGGCCTACCAAATCGAGGTGGACGACCTGAAGATGAAGAACGCGGAAGTCACTCGGAAGTTCAACAAACTGGGCAGGGAGAGCGCGTACAAGGAGGTCTTCATGCAGTTCGAGGAGGAGATAAAGAAGACCGCGGGGAGGGAGGAACAAATGCAAGAGAGGAACGTGGCCCTGGAGATGGAGGTTTTCAGGCTCAAGCGGGGGGGAGGAGGGGGCAAGGGGGAGGGGGAAGGGAGGGGGGGGAGCTGGTGGGGGAGGCTTGGAGCAGCGTCCCATGCAGTTTCAGGACGGTTTGACGAAGCAGCTGACGAGGAGGAACAAGGAGCTCGAGGGGGAGCTAAAGAAGGCGCGGGGGGAAAACTCCACATTGAAGCAGCAGGTGAGAAGAGCGGCGAGCGAAGCGAGCCGAGGAGCTAACGACGACAACGAGGAGCGAACGGCGAGGATTTCGCTCTCGCTCCTCGCATTAAGAAAATTATATACTAACTCGTCGCTTCGCTCCTCGGCTCGCCGCCGTCGCAGGTTCGACTTCTTCACGTTTCCAAGACGCAGAACACCCACCACCAAAACAGTATGCTCAAGATGGGCGACGACCTCAAACTCAACAAACAAAAGGCGAGGAACTGCGATGAGCGAAGCGACGAGTTGGGAATGCGTCAATTCCGTTCGTCATTCAATTGCGTTAGTAGCTCAGTCTAGATATCGACGCCACTATCACCGCCACGCAATTCTAACTCGTTAACACCAATCTTCTTGCGACTCGCTACGCTCGTCGCAGCTCCACGGCCTGCACCTGAAAAAGGCCGACTTGGAGTCAGGGCTGATGCACGCCGAAAGGGAGGCGGCCATGTGGAGGCAGGCTCACGCGACGCTGGAGGGGGACAACGCGAGGCTGCAGAACGAGCTCACAAAGGCGACCGCCGACGTCATGAAGTACAAGCACGCCGCGAAGAACAATAACTTGATACAAAGGTGAGAAGAGCGGCGAGCGAAGCGAGCCGAGGAGCGAAGCGACGAGGATGTCGCTCTCGCTCCTCGCATTAAGAACATTATATACTAACTCGTCGCTTCGCTCCTCGGCTCGCGTATACTTGAAAACAAAGGTTTTTGGATAAGCATGCGCCAAAGCCTACGGGGGGAGGGAAAGGGAAAGGGGGCGAGAGTTTACACACGGCTGTTCAATCCCTGGCCGCCGACGTCCGTCGCACGTGCCCTGCGCTGATGTCCTCGGTCGCTCTAGTCGCCAACAAAATTGAGGACGAGGTGAATCTCGGAAGACACAGAGAGAGGGACTTGATGCACAGCATGGTAGAACTGCTGGACGAGAACGTAGAGAACATAGAGGGGGGGGTGCAGGGGTTCAGGGAGAGGAAGATTGCGGTGGCGCAGAGGGTCATGCTAGGGAAATGAAGAAAGAAAATGTTGCATTTCGTTGAAAAATTATTTAGTTTGGCTTTTGATTTTAGGATTGGGCTTGGTTTGATCGGAGGTACGCCACGACCGCGTCGGTACCGCGAGTTATGAAAAATCGTGTTTGGCTTTTGAATTTTTTAGGATAGGGTTTGGTTTGATCGGAAATAGTTGAGTACCGAGGCGTCGTCGTAAAAGTCAATATTGGAGAGGAATAGCGTGGAGCAGTCTTCAAAGACACCGTATCCAAGCGTTTGAAGCGAGTCCGGGATCGTTATCGATTTTAGGTTTCTGCATTCTGCGAAGACACTTCCATCTATTTTTGAAGGTTTGTGTGGAGGAGATAGACATTAACTAGACTCCTGCAGTCAACGAAGCCGTAACTTTCAATCAATGTCAACGTCGTCGGGAAAGATACGGTAGTCAAACTACAGCAGGCCGACAAGAAAAGAGAGGCGTGAATGCGTAACGCGGGTGATTTACCTTCTAATTATTAAGAAGGTCGGTGAATCTGCCTGCCAGATCGCCCTCAACCTCGTTGTTGTCGATATCCCCGAGGGAGTTGAGAAGATCAGTGGAACTGCCTTCCATTTCTGCCGTAGTTTGACTACCGCATCTTTCCCGACGACGTTAACATCTATTGGAACCAACGCCTTCGCTGCCTGCCACAGGCTAAATAATGTCGAACTCCTCCACACAAACCTTCAAGTATTAGGTGAAGGTGCCTTTTGCTATTGCTCAGAACTAAAATCGATGACAATCCCGGACTCGCTTCAAACACTTGGTGGATGGGTCTTCGGCGGCGGCTCCAAGCTAGTCCCCTCCAACATTAACGTTTTCAGAGGCTATCCTCACGATTCAACGTTCGAGGTTGTCGCCTACCTCAACCCTAATTTAGTAATCAAAGGAGGCTGTATTTTATAACGTAAGAGTGCGTTGAATGTGTGGAAACTGACAAAATCATAAAAACGCCAAAACGGCTCACGACAATTTTAACTAAAAATAGAATCATTCTTTATCCTTCTTCTTCTTCTTCTCCTTCCTCTCCTTCTTCTCCCCCTTCTCCTTCTTCTCTTTCTTCTCTTTCTTCTCCTTCTTCTCCCCCTTCCCTTTCTTCTCAACAGGAGGAGAACTAATTTCACCGTCGATCATATCTTTCATAGCGTTTTCGATTGCTAACTTAGCGTCTGAGGTTAGTTTCATTTCCTCCTCAACAGCAGGCACAGGCGCAGGAGCAGGCGCGGGAGCGGGCGAGGGAGTAGGACTCGTAACATTAATTACAAACTTCTCCAAAAACGAGCGCGAGCCGAGTTAGAATCAGAAAGTTTCGCAAACCTCATCCAGCCGTTCTCAGTCAACGCATAAATCGCCAGCATCCGAATATACTAGCGTTACATCGTATCGGTCCCTCCAAAACCTTCTTCTCACCTCTACACTCTCTTCATCGCTATCATCATAAAACCCCCCCCCCCTTCAACCTTAAAACTCCCCAACTCCTCCATCCCCCCACCCCCCCACCTCCACCCTCCGAATCATCCTCCGAATCATAAACGCTCAAATTCTTAACCCCTTCCTCTCCAACCTCCTTCGTTTTTACAATAAAATCGTCATCATCCGAATCCTCCAAAAACTCTTCCATACTATTCTTCTTTACCTTAGTGGGTGAACTTAAACGTTTTTGGAGATGTTGTTTACGTTTTTCTCGTTCTTCTATTTCTCGACGGGCTTTCTTTTTAGCTTCTCTTTCTTCGAACCATTCATCATAATTCGTTAATTTATTAGGAGTAGTTAATCTCGTTTTAGATTCGGAGATTATTCTTTCGGATTCGAGGATTAAGTGTAAATCGTGAATATACGATATTGCGTTATAAAGATCTGAGACGAGAGTTAGGCGAGAGCGGAGCGAGAGTGCGAGTGAAGCGAGCCGTGTTAGTCGTGGAGATAGTATGGATATAGTGGATCCGAATGAGTGTCGCTAATATTCGTGTCTACAATATTCGTGTCGCCAATATATATATTCATGATTCGCTAACTCGTCGCTTTTGACCGCTCCTAGAGCTTCACTTCTCACTCTCCAGCGCGTTAGCTAGACGCTTCTACGTCTCGGCTTTACGAGGATCTTGTTGAACGACGTTGCGGTTCTTCTTACCTATCAAACCAAAACAATTTACGTTACTAACCCAAACCTCCACAACCTTAACACACGTAAAATCATCTAAATCAACACTTTCATTTTCTTCTATTTGATCTCTAAAAGTATAGCAAACGATCACGACCTTTTCTTTTAATCGGGGCTTTATTGAAGAGAGGAATGAGGAAGAGTTTTTTCGGGGATCGAGAGTTATTATTATTCCTATAGAAGTAGAGAGTATATAATTTAAACTAGGTGGCAACACCTTACTGACTCCACCTGTAGGTGTACCAAAGCTCTTACCACCTTCCATATCAACAAGATCGTCTGATTCAGTGAAGGTTAAATTTAGATCGGAGATTGTGAGTTTTCCAGTGCAATTTTGGGGAGTGGTGTAGGAGGCGGAGGAGGTTGAGGATGTGAGACGAGTGTGGAGGGATGTTTTACCGCTTTTAGAGAGAGAGAGAGAGAGAGAGAGAGAGAGA
>BLQM01000392.1:9704-23210 GCA_012489335.1 Triparma laevis f. inornata | reverse complement strand
GAGAGAGAGAGAGAGAGAGAGAGAGAGAGAGTTAATGTTTAACAATTATTGCGATGATTACGTTTTGCGTAGAGACAAGCTTACCTCCCTGAAGGGCCAATGATTGAGATAGGTAAAGTGAAATCACCTTCTGCTTTCGATTTCTGAATTGTGGGGAAACGGAGGGAAGGCTGGTCGGGGATTGGGAGGGAAGTATCTTGACCCATTTTTTAATACTAGGTGTAGGCGGAGGTGTCTCGTGGTGAGGTGAGGTAGGAGTGGAGGGACTGGGGAGGGAGCGCGGGCGATCGATCAAAGCAGCGGCTGTTAAAGGTTTCCTCGCGTGCCCAAGCAAAATCCAACCACAACCAACGCCAGCTACGATAA
The DNA here is from genome assembly GCA_012489335.1 of Triparma laevis f. inornata. Classification (NCBI taxonomy): domain Eukaryota; class Bolidophyceae; order Parmales; family Triparmaceae; genus Triparma; species Triparma laevis. The sequence continues at coordinate 22,844 of BLQM01000392.1, read as the reverse complement.
AAACAGCGACCACGAAACGTCCCGATGAACTTGAAACGTCACTTAGAATTTTGATTGATATTCGCAGACATTTGTGTGTCTGTTTGCTAAAAAGTTTCACATTCAAAATATCTACAAACCCCGACGTTTTCTTGTCACGTGACTGGAATCTACGTTTTGAGGTTATACATCTTCAGTGACGAGGTTACTTTAAAACTCTCCCTCCCCCTTATTTCCCTTCGAATACCTTGAAATTGTTTCGAGTTTCGATCGACCCCGGCCGTCACTCCTCCCTAGTCCCTCTCCCTCTTCTCTCGATAAACAGAGAAGATGTTAGAAACTCTAGTTGCGACATTAATGTCATCACTCAGCGGTCCTCGATTAGGTGAGTCATAAAAGACGCGTAATGAAACTGTGGGGTTAGTCGACGGCTCATGAAATTTAACGACTGTTTTTCTTGTTTCAGTTGTCAGTCATTGTTGGTCAGAACGGCGGAGAACGTCAATCATTAAATTATTTAACGCAGCGATCGTATATATAAACGTCAGCATCATACACGGCGAATACGACAACGACGACGACGAGTGTGGAGGTTCGCAGGAACAGCAATGATCAAACATCGCACAGACTCTCCTCCTCAATAACATCTACTAACACCTCCTCCTCTTCTTCCTCCTCCTCCTCCTCCTCCTCAAAAACACAGCATCATCCCCTTCCTCCTCCTCCGGTCCCTTCCAATCCCTCGGATCCTCCCTCGACCGTCTAATCGGTTTACTCGTAACAACCTCCGCCCTCCTAGCATGCACCTATCTCGGTAATAAATACGTAGCTAGTCCTACTTCTATAAGCAAGTATTACACTGGGAAGGAGGGAGCGAAGGAGGTGAAGAAGGGGGATAAAATTGTTATTGATGAGAAAGGGAATTTATTTATTCCGGCGAGTTATTTGAAGGCACTTAAAAAACGTATTACAGGTAAGACGTCTTCTCGTAAAGCACGTAAAGTCTCAGCCTGAGACGTGTCTCTAACACGCTTCTTACATCTATTCGTTCAGATTTCTGTTCAAACTTATTAAAATCAAACGGTGACTCCTACTTCAAATGCACGCGACCTAAGATTGAACGTAAATTCGAGGGAAGCTGTCACTGTGAGAAAGGTACGTTCGTTCTCGTCTCTAAAAAATGTAATGCACTAATTATTATTAACACGTTTGAGGGCAGTTAGATTCACGGTGAAGATACCGAGTGATGTTGGGTTTGAAGATGCTGCTGGGAAGATTAGATATTTGCATACTACTTTACCTTTAAAGAAGTTTAATATTACTAAAGGTGAAACAGACTTAACTCTGTACTACGTACGTAGTTCTAATGGGATAGGGTGTCATGGTTTTTGTGGGGTTTGCGGATGCAATGTTTTTAGGGTGGGGAAGGGGAGGGAGGAGGTTATGGTTAATTTACATTTGGTAGAGGGTTTGGAGGTGAGAGTCTCAGAACGTCCCTCGTAAATTAATCGTTTTTTGTTCTAATTCGTTCGCTTTTTCGTCGCTACGCTCTGAGCTCAGCCTTCGCCTGTAACCTGGTCCACGACAGGTCCCGGTTCAGGTACACGTTGGATCGCCGGCGAAACCCCTTCCACTTCCACCACCAATCCCCCAAAAAACCCCTTCATAGATGTAACCAACATCGTAACCAATGTCGCCCCAACTAGCAGCAAATCCGTCGGAATTGATTCGATCGTTGAGCCACCTGTTAGGAGCAGTTTCGTTACGAATTGTGGTAGTCCTAGTGCGTTACTTGCTTTTGATGCTTTTGAGAAGCAGGTTAAGGTCTTTGATAAATTCGAGAAAGGGGTTAACAAACATATTCACCAAAAAAACACGGAAACGGAGCCGATGGTTAGCCCGAGGAAGGCGAAGAGGGAGAAGGAGAGGTTGGAGACGCCGATGAGGAATCAGATGAAGTATTATTTGAGGAGGCATTTAGATGAGGAGATGAAGGAGAATGAGGGGGTTGTTTAGAGTGTTGGGTTTGGGGGTTGGGTTTTAGAAGGGGGGGGGAGTAAATTGTACGATTTCTTTAAATTATAAACTTTGATTTCTTTTCGCTTTAGTTATTCCGGATATATATGTTTTGAAATATTCCGGAGTTACTTTGAGATTCTTTTACGTGGTGGAGGTGGAGGATGGATTTCTTAGCGGCGGCTTTCTCGGCGAGTTGCTCCTCACGCTCTTCTTCTTCGGTCGGGATAGTGGTGGAGGCTTTCTTGGAGGGAATGAAATTCTTGACGACGGTCTTCGTCTTAGCTGTTGCGGATTCGGATAGCCCGAGAGGCCGTGGGGGGAGATGGGAGGTTGAAAGGATAAGTTACGTAAGTGAGAGGAGGGAGGGGAGCGGTGGTGGCGGGCGTGTGTGTAATTTTGAGGTAGGCGATTTGTGTTGCGGGATGTAGTGCGTTTTCGGAATGGAGGAAGTGTGATTGAGAGGAGAGAGATGAAAAGATCCAGCGAAACATGTTGCCCTGCCCAGCAGATTTTAAGGATCGACCGAAGAAAATCAATAGAGTGAGTAGCCTGTGAATATATTTTGTCGGGATCTGAACAACGATTTGCATCAGATCGACCAGAGGGGTCAAATACGAGAACTAATAGTGGTGCCCGGCTTTCTCACCTCTACCGTTACCTCAGCCCAAAAAGATAGTGGGCACCCGTAGTAACCGAGGGCCGCTGTGAAGATGTCGAACCCTTCGAAAATCCTCCCCGCCCCTATCTCCCTTTCTCCACCCACCCCCTCCGAAACCCCGACCAGCCTACCCAAAACCTCTCCCTTACGATTGACTATCACCAACTCCATCTCGTGAGGCACTGCGAGGAGCGAAGCGACGAGCTGGGAATTACGATAATTACGGTCGTAACGATTCTTCATGAGGAGCGAAGCGACGAGTTTTCTGCTGCCTTTACCTCTGTACTAATTTTCGCTATCTCCATCACTAACACGCTCGCTTCGCTCGCTGCTCTTCGCTACGCTCGTCGCAGGGGTTTGGTCCCTAAGAATTTCAAGCACGCGAAGAAGTACGTTAGCGTGACGAAGTTGGCATTGGTCGGGGGTGCGGGGTTGAGTTTCGTCGATTTGATATGCGATTTGATTATGGTTAATGAGTACACGGAACTAAATGAGCAGGGTTACGCCAACGCGACAATTGCTGCGGTCGGTTTGTCGCTAGTCTTACAATTGATTGTTGTTTTGGTTTCCAACTCCAAGTTGGCGAAGAGTCGGATACTGTTAGAGATGCTCTACGTTGTCACCTTCGTCAAACCCGGAGTGGACGTGTACCGTGTTTCAACCGGCAAAAAGGCCGCAACAGGCTCTAGGTCGAACCCTTACAACGAGATGATCTATGTTCGGGCGATAGAGCTCTTTGCCGAGTGCATCCTGTCAGTGCTCATTCAAACCTTTGCGTTTACGGGCGAGGGAGGGCAAAGATGAGGGCGAGGGAAGCGACGAGTTAGTTTATAATGTTCTTGTAGTTCCCTACCTTCGCCTCTCCTACTAACACGTCAGCTCGTTACGCACTGCAGGTCGAATGTCGCAAAACCCTAACGTTCACCTCCTTCTAGGTGTACGGCAGCATAATAGTCATATCCATCTTCCAGCTGATCTCGTTCGGCCTGTTCTTGTTCTTGATGAATCCCTCCTACCGCTCAATCTTTTCGTCCCCCAAGACCGGGTCGCAGGAGGCGTGCATCAGTTTCAAGAACGCGGAAAACGACCACGCCAGGTTCAACGTCTTGAAGTTGGAGAAGACGCTGTGGAGGCCCATAGAGGAGGACATCAGGAAGTGGATAAACGGGAATTTGGAAGGGTGGCTGAAGTTAGAGGATGAGGGGGGGGAGGAGTTCAGCAATAACAAGAAGGCGTTGATTTTGGATGAGTTGGTCGAGGACAAAGGGTTGTTGACGAGGATAATGTGAGGGGGTGGGGGGGGTTGAGAGCCTCACGCGAATGAGAGGAGCTTTGTTTTGTCTAACACCGTCACTTGTTTGTAGGGGCGTGGAGACGCAGATGCTTCAGCGGAGGAGGAGTAGTTTGAAGGGGGCAGCGATTTTTGCAGCGGGGGAGGAGAAGGAATGAAGTGAATAGAATAGTCAAGGGGAACTCCGCGAAAATATACAAGAACGGTGTCTGGGCTAAACCTCCGCCGACGCACTATGAATACGGAATTGAATTAATAGGCGAAGATGTAGAAATGCTAGATGCGATCAGATTTAGATGAAAATTAGGGTTTTTATTTTAAAGACGAGGATAGCCATGGGTGGCACCTAATCAGTTCGGCCAGCCTTTCAATATTGCCACTCCGCGCGAGGCAGAAAGTGAAGTTCTTGGCGCACCTCTTCGTATATTCATGGTCTTTCCCAAACTGCGCCTCATTCCCCTCGAGCGCTCTCTCATAAAGCTCTTCGGCTTTCCCATAGTCTTCCATTCCCTTGTAAACAATAGCAATATTCATCACGGTACCGAGCGTACTAGGATGAGCCACTCCTAACAATTTCTCCTCCCCCTTCATAGTTTTCTCGTAATACTCCAACGCCTTCTCCTAATTCCCCATCTTCTTATAAACTGCTCCCAAGTTATTCAACGTTTCTAGCGTCCGCTTGTGATCTTCCCCGAACACCTTCATCCTCCCCGCCAAACACCTCTCTCCAGAACTTCCTTCACCTCCTCATACTCTTCACTCTCCACCAGCTCAGTACCAAGATCGTTGAACGTCTCCAAAGTTACAACATTCTCCTCGCCCAAGCTCTCTCCATCCTCTTCAACAAATCTCTTAACTTCTCAATTTTCTCCGTCACTCATTACAGTGCTCAAGATCAAAATATGCGTTGCATCGAGCGCCTTCTCACTATCGCGCCCTAGCTGCTCCTCGTACCCTCCTTCGCTCGCTTATAGTATCGCCTCGCATCAACAAAATCGTGAACCCTATTACACGCCATCGCCAAAGCATTACAGCGTCCAAAATCTCCAGCGTCCTCGGATCGTTCTTCTTCTTCTTCTACTTCTTCTTTTCTCGGACTTTCTTCTTCTCCACCACGGGCGACATCGCCAACTCCAAAACCTCGAAAATCCTCCTCTACGCCACCACTAAAGCGACGAATCGTCAAAGAACTCCGGACTGCACAGCTTCGCCAACGCCCTGAGCTTCACCAAATCCTTCGACCTCGTGATCCTCAGCACCTGCGCGACGAAGGAGACGAGGAGTTGGAAATTGCCTTACAATATTCACTTCTTCCTTAATTCTCACCTGCTACTCCATCGACTCCCTCACGGTACAGTGATTTCCCCTCCCCCCCACAATCTCCAACACGTCAAAGACCTCCTTCCACCGAAGAAAAGACTCCTCGTTCCCGTTGAACTGCTTCCGGAAGTACCTGTTGAAGCCGTCATATATCGCAAGCTCCCTAAGGTTCTTCGCCGACGTCGGCCACATCCCACGCTCGCCGAGGCTGCCACTATAAACGCCCACGTCAAACCCAACGAGCGGTTTACGGCAGATCGGGTAAGGCTGACATCGGGTCATGAGCTCCTGCGTGCAGTATCTGCAAATCATGGAGTGGCCGCAGGGGCGCATCTGAGCGTTGGGGGCGTTCACGAGGCAGATGGCACACTTATCCTCGTCTTTCTCCTCTTCGTCGACAGAACCCTTGAGAGGAACGGGGGGAGGGGGAACGGGAGCCGAGATTTTCTTTTGAGGAGCGACGCACATTTTCTTGTGCCACCTCCAGTGGTCTAGTTGGTGCTCCTTGGAGTAGTTCTGAGTCTCATTGCAGCGGGAGCAGGTCTTCGTGGGCGGGACCTTGCAGTTGGGAAAGGCGCAGTAGGGGGGAGGCTTCGCCGCGGCCGTGGGTTTGGACGGAGATTGGCTAGATATCATTTTTGGGGCGGATTGGTGTGTGTTGAGGGGGTGGAGGGGAAACGGGTGGGATAGGAGAGTACACAGAAAGGGTAACAGACATCGGTATTACGTGGGGAACGGTGAAATCGATGAAATCAAAATTGAGGGAAGATAATCTGAGAAAGTTTAGCAGTCGATTTCTCGAAACCTACCTACCACGATGTTCAAGTTTGTAGCGCCCGAGTATATTGAGGGTCACAATAGCCGAAAAACAGGTGGGAAGAGGGGAGCTGAACACGAGGGGGATGAGGATGGGGAGGGGTTTCACGATGTCCCACCGGCGGAGAGTTTGACAATTTCGACGGTGGTTTCCACTGTCCCTGCAACGACTGATCAGTTCATGCACACACCTGAGTTCAGGAGATACTTCGTCGAGTACGTGTCGGGGGATACGTTGATGACACTGAGGTTGGCGACGAAGGGGTGGAAGGTCCCAGCGGATGCGTTCATCGACGAGGGCGTGGAGAGCGGCACGATTATTGTTCACGGTGGGAATAATATAAGCTATGAGTTGGCCCTTGTTCGAGCGGAGATGCACAAGAACGTAACGCAGTTGATGTTCCTTCTAAATATTACGAAGGTCGGAGACTAGGCCTGTGTCCACGCTGTCAATCTCGTCGTTGTTGATATCCCCGAGGGCATTCAGAGCATCGGTAAATTTGCCTTCGAAAGTTACTGTAGTTTGACTACCGTATCTTTCTCGACGACGTTAAAATCGATTTGTTGGGGCGCCTTCGATGATTGCTCCAGTCTAGAAAATGTCGATCTCCGCCACACAGACCTTCAAGATTTAGGCGAAATAGCCTCTGCAAGTTGCTCAGAACTAAAAACGATGACGATCCCGGACTCGCTTGCAGGCTTTGCCGCCGATTCTTCTACATATGTTTCAAGCTAGTCCCTCCAGCATCGACATAAAACGACAAACTCAACGGTGATTATGTAACATCCGAAGTCATCGCCTACCTCCAATCCAAACAACAAGAGAAGAAGGTGAGAGACGCGCTTCAGTCGAGACGTTACGCATAATTCTCGTCTAACCCACCTCGCTTCTCTCGTCCCAGAAAAAGAAGGCGGCGAAGAAGAAGAAAGTAACAATATAGTAAAAAAAGCAAGTTTTGTGTTCAAATTCAACAATCATTACGTTTACATTTAGCATTTAGTTTAGACAGATGGGGGGAAGAGTGTCGTCGGGGGAGGTCTTGGCAAGCAGGGCCTGGCACACGAGTTGAGTCAAGTCATCGTTGTTGTCGATCTGCTCTTCAGTCAACGGCACGCCGTCTATCACTACCCACGGGCAAAATGTGTGCCCGCTCTTCTCGGTCGCGATCGCAATGCTCTGCATGGCGAGGTTGCCGTCTTCGGGCGATCCGAACACTGGGTTGGACCCGGCACAGGAGGTTAGGAGATAGAAATCGAGGCCGGTCTTTTCGGCGCAGTCTTCGACGAGCTGTGTCTCAAACTCGCCGTCTCTGTTCTGGCTAATGTCGGATCCTTCGATGCACTCGTAGAACGGGAACCAGGTCGACTGGGCGAGGAGCGAAGCGACGAGTTAGAATTGGACGAGATAATGAGGTGCTTCGCTCACTCAGCGATTGCTCACCTGTTCGGGGTAGTGCTCGATCGCGCAAGCCTCCCACATGTTCGCCGTGCATTCGTTAGTGCCATGCTGACACTGGAACTCGTAGGTCCCGTCGTCGAGGAGGGTGGAGTTGGCATTGCCGTAGGGGTAGGCGCTGAGATTGACTGCGGTGGGGAGGGCGGCTAGGAGGGGAGCCAGTTGGTTCACGGTGTAGTCGATGCACGCGGGGCACTGCGATTCGGCAAAGACATGGACAGATACTGATACAGAGTTTGCAGTTGACAACATAGCGGCGGCGATAGTGTTGGAGAGCATGGTCATATTGTGTTCTTGCTGGAAGCGAAGATGGAGGAGGTTTATTAGGAGTTAGTAGAGGTATTGTCCGACGGGCGGAGAACGAGAAATCGGCGAGGATTAAAAATGTTGCGGAAATCTCTGAGATAAAAATTGGGGTGTTGGGCGACGATCTTAGGTGGAAGGCGGGACTTAATTCAACGTGAATACCGAGACTTGTCGGAAAAATGAAATTTTAGGAGCCGGTTTCTGTGCTAGCCTCGACGGCTCCCTCAATTCTCTTCGTCAAGCAAAAAATACTCCTTTCGCTCCTCCTTTCGAGTTAAAAACCCGTCTCACCTTGATTATCGTTAAATAATTATCGTCTAAGCAAGGCAAGCTTCGACGTTGAGCGGCGTTTGGGATAGTATTCAGATTGTCAATATATATTCCTGGGTCCTTAAAAAGCCGCTATACATCAAACTTGTATTTAAAAATCAAAATTAGACTTTATTCTCTTGGCCTTTTGGCTTTGATCAAGTGTAGTATCTGTTCTAATAATTTTGAAAAATTATTGGCTGACATTGTCGGCCTCATTTTCAATTTAATCTTTCTGCGATGGCCTCTTCACCTCTTGCTTGCAATGTGAGTTGGACGAATGTTTCAGACCCTGCACTACTGTCTTTACACGTTCACCTTTTTTTTTGCTCGTGGGGGGGTTGAAAGTGAGGGGAGGGTGTTGACAAAGTTCGGGACTGAGTTGGAGCGCGGCTCAAACGTTTGGTGGATTGGCGGCGTTTTATTCGTTCTTTCTTTTTTGCTCAGCATGAGAATGGAACGAGTGTATGGCTGTCCATGCTCAACATCACCATCTCCTCCGCCTCCGCCCCCGCCTTCTCCTTCACGAATCATGCATCATCATCGTGTCACCGTCATCGTCAACATCAAAAGCAAGCACGTCAAGAAACCAAATACTCAATATACTCAATCCTCCTCTTCATGCGTTTAGCAATACAAACATGCAGCTCTCGCTTGTTCACGACCTTTGACTTTTAAATGTTAAAACTATTCTACAAACTCACTAAGAAAAAACTCCTCTCCATTTTAATCCTCGTCCATCGTCTTCCTCCTCTCTCCTCTCGCTCCACTCAAATTCAACCATCAACGGTAACGGGCGTGGAAAGCAGGGGTAGTGGTGTAAGCCTCCTTGCCCTTCGGGTTCTTTGTGCTAGGGCCTCCGAACTGACCGGCCTTGCGACCAGGGACGTCCTTCTTGGGCTTCACGGGCTGAAAAAAAGATTACGAGTTGTTAGACTTCTAGTTTCTTCAATCGCAAACTATTCTCTTGGCTCCAATTCCGATACGACCCCCGCACGCCGACCTGGTACAGTGCCCGTGAAAACAAGATTACGGCAAGTAGCGCCGCCAGTGTTCTTAAGCCGAGAGATAGGGAATGAGCTAGGTTACGCTACCCTCAGCGGGACCGCACTCAGCAGAGGCAATACCCTAGACGGGAGCGGTGAAACATGGTGGGATGCTGTGGCCTGCTCAGGTAGCGAGGAGACGTTGTAGGCATGCTAAAAAAGCACAGCCCACTCCTCCTTACAGCAAAAACCGAGAAGAAGGTGCCACCACCTCTTCCTGCAAGGCATGCGAAGCTGGAAAGACTAGTTCTTTTGGTGACACGTCATGCATAACATACCCTCCATGAGAATCTACATTAGGCTTAGACGGTGCTCCATTCTGCACGACTTGCCCCCAAGGCCTCGCCACCGATTCCCAAGCCTGTATCATTGAGGTCTGCGAGCTCGACATGTTCAACAACAACAGAAAGTGCAAGAAATGCAACGTCATCGTAAGCATCCTTGTCATCGTCGGCTCCCACCTGACGTTCCTGTTCGCAGCCCGTTACGTCAGAAAGATTGCCAGTGGCACGAGCGTAGGCTTCCAGAAGATGATCCGCTTGAAAATCCTCTCGACGTTCTTCCAAACGTCCGAGATCACCACCATGGTCAAGATCAGCTGGCCGTCAATCGCTTTTTGCACGATGCCCTTCAAGCTTCCAACGGCTGTTGTTGGGTGTCTTACGTCCGGCGCTGAGCAGAATGGAGGTGGAGTGATGTCAAACATAACGTTCTTTGCGTACACGTGGGGCCCAGTGCTAGTCTTTGCGGTGCCCTTGTCTCTGACCCCAAAGTAGTTTGCAATCCTTATACTTCCGGCGGAAAACTTTCCCGCACGAAGGAAGCAAACCTCCTTCAGGCCCTTTCCAGTCTACTAATCAACGCAGGCTTCTTCGCCATCCTATGGAAGACCAAGCCGCTAGTATACTTCCCGTGCAGCCTCCTCAAGAACCAAAACCTCAACAACCTCGCTGAGCTGCGAGGCGCAGGCGCCACACTCGCTGGAAACTTCCTCGTGTTAATCGGTTCCACCTCCCCTTACAACCAAGGCCTGATGAACGTCCTCAAAACGATCTTCGCCATCATAAACTTGGCTTTTTTAGCCGTCTTCCTCTACGGTTTCTACATCGACATAAAGAAGACGAAAGAAGAAAAGCAGTTTCTCCTCAAGAGCCAGTCCTCGGTCGAGGATGGCAGGGCGACGTCCTTCTCCCGAGCCGAGTCCGTTTCCGAAAAGCTCGCGGACTCGGTGAAGGAGGCGGAGGCGGACTTCGACGGCATCCTCGTCTCGCTCGCGATGGATCTCGCAGAGCACACCGGGAAGTCTGCCAGCGACCTTGAAGGGCTCGACGATATCACCAAGGACAAGGGTTTCGATTTCTGCCAGAAGATATTGCTGGGGTCGAGGCGTCAGCGACAAGTCCGACGAAAAGTTCTAAACAGGAACCGCAAAGAATCGTCAAGAAATCGTCAACAATAGGTCTCACTGACGAATTTGAAATGGTCGCGAATCCACTGTCAAAATCCGCGCAAGTGTAAGAGAGGAAAGACCGCCGAGCTTTTAACTCTTCCAGCTCGAGAGAAATATAGGACGAACGTGGGGGGGGGGGGGGGTAGAGGGGAGAGAGGGGAGAGAGGGGGGGGAGAGAAAGGAGAGGGGAAACGACATTATAGGGAAATTATATTCTGGTTAAGCGCGTGGTGAATACAATAAAATAGTAGGGTAGAGATTCACTGCGAAACAGCTTGACTACGATCTCGAAATGACAAGGATGGGAAATGGATTAACAGCACAGCTTTAAGTCATTGCATCGTTAGAGATTGGGTGGAAGAGAAAGAGAGGCGCAAAGTAAGAGTAAGAAAATTAGAACAAAGACGCGTTCGTAAAAGTAAACTTGCGCTAAAAATGATTTCACTTCACACTATAATCCCTCCCCCCTCCTCCTCCTCCTGCCCCCCCTCCAAAACCCCACCCCCCATAGCACACACACACATACACTTAGTTGTAAACCATATACTTGGGCGTAGCTGAGAATTTCTTGTATCCCTTGATGACCTTGTTGACGGAGTCTAGGAAGTCCTTCTCTGAGACGCTCTTGCGCCTCGCCCTAATAGCGAACATTCCCGCCTCCGTGCACACGCTGTGCAGCTCGGCTCCGGTGCAGTTGGGGCAGAGCCTCGCCAGCAGCTCGTAGCGGATGTCCCTGTCCACATTCATCCTCTTGGAGTGAATTCGGAGGATATGCGTTCGGCCCTGCGACGAGCGTAGCGAGCCGTGTTAGAATTGTGTAGCGACCAAATTGTTTGAGCATTTAGACTAAACTACGTCGCTTCGCATTGTTACTCCCTTAATCATCGCATTCCCAGCTTGTCGCTTCGCTCGTCACTGCTTCTCACCTCGAGGTCGGGCAGGCCGAACTCGACCTTCCTGTCGAGCCTTCCCGGTCGCAGCAGGGCGGGGTCGAGCGTGTCGGGCCTGTTCGTGGCCATGAGCACCTTGATGTTTCCTCGTGCGTCGAAGCCGTCCAGCTGCGGCGAGCGAAGATAGCGCATTAGTCGTTGAGATAGCAGAAACGAGGAGGGAAGCGCGTTATTCAACTCGTCGCGTCGCTCCTCGCAACTTCTTACCTCTGTCACGATTTGAAGCATGGTCCTCTGCACCTCGTTGTCGCTGCCGTTCTCGTCTCCTCCCGTTCTGCTTCCTCCGATGGAATCGACCTCGTCGAAGAAGACGATGCAGGCCTGGGGAGGGCGGCGAGCATGTGTTAGTGGCGGTGCATGGTTATTTGTGGGAGGTGCTCCCGGGTGCCCGTCGCTTCGCTCCCCGCGTGAAGCCTCACCTTCTTGGACCTCGCCATCGTGAACAACTCCCTAACCATCCTGGCGCCCTCTCCCACGTACTTCTGCACGAGCTCGGATCCGATCACGCGGATGAAGCAGGCGTCAGTCCTGTTGGCGACGGCGCGAGCGCTCAGGGTCTTTCCGGTTCCGGGGGGGCCGTAGAGCAGCACTCCCTTGGGGGGGTCGATTCCGAGGGTGACGAACCTGCGGCAAGCGAAGCGAGCCGTGTTAGAACTAACAGAATTGAATGTGGCAGCCTCCTTCATCCTAACAGTGGTTTTTGTCTCACCTCTCCGGGTGCAAAAGAGGCATCTCCACGACCTCCCTCAACTTCTCGATACTGTCCTTGGCGCCTCCTACGTCGTCGTACGTCACGTCGGGCTTGTCCTCCACGGTCATCAGGCTCACGGTGGGGTCGATCTTGGGAGGCAGGGGAATCTGGATGGAGTATTTGGTGCGGTCGACTCCGACTCTCATGCCCTGGCGAGCGAAGCGAGCGTGTGTGTTAGAATTTTGATGAAGTTGATGAAGTTGTGAAAGTTGTGGCGACTTACCTCCTCTACGTCAGTGGGCGCTACCTTCTCGCCCAAGCCGACGACGAACTTCGCGATCTGCTTGACGTTTATTACGTACTTGGACGGGTCGGTCTCATTCTCTCCCGCAATAATCTTGGTGCATCGAGCAACCTGCAGAGGCTGCGAGCGAGCCGAGGAGGGGAGGAGCGAAGCGGGGGGAGTTAGTTTGGAATAGACAATGCGTTCTCTACGTGCATAGACAGCACGTTCTCTAGATCATGTTATTCATAGCTCGCTTCTCGTACCTGCTCCTCCTGCATCATCTGTTTATCCCCCACTAAATCCCACTGGCTCGGCTGGCTCAAGCCGGTGTCACTCTCTTTTATGCCTATGAGGGTTTTGACGGTTTCCTGATGTGTCTTGATCTCGTTTTCGGCGTCCTTGATGAGCTTGGTGTAGGGGCCGACTCCGTAGGCTTTGAGGAGCTGTGGGAATGGTTGGGGTTAGTTTTGTTTGGGGTTGAGCGACGTATCCACCTCACTGCCGCGTTTTCTCACCTCAATGTCCTCGGCGTCTAGGGGAGGAGGGGTGTCCTCCTTCTCATC
>BLQM01000391.1:44520-56483 GCA_012489335.1 Triparma laevis f. inornata | reverse complement strand
CTAACCCTAACCCTAACCCTAACCCTAACCCTAACCCTAACCCTAACCCTAACCCTAACCCTAACCCTAACCCTAACCCTAACCCTAACCCTAACCCTAACACAATAACCACAACCATAACCATAACCCTAACCATAACCATAACCATAACCATAACCCTTCTTCACCATAACCATAACCATAACCATAACCATATCCATAACCATAACCATAACCATAACCATAACCATAACCCCAAACCATGGTCTGAGTGGTCTTTAAATTGTAACTGTAAGTGTGAAAAAATCTTATATTTTTGCTCAATTTTATCATGATTATTTAAGTCTCTTCAAGTGGACCACAAAGTGATCCATCTCCTGACTTCGATCTACTTCCTTCTCCCCGTCCTTCGCCTTTTAACTGCAAGTTCTGCTAAATTCAATCCATCCAATGAGTTCAACGAATTTGATGGGGACCGCAAGTAAAAATCGCTTCCCCCCGGCGTCTCCAAAGAATTCGATGGAGATCTCAATTTAACGCTGCTCCTCGGCGGTTCCTCCGTATCAAAATTCACATCTCCCTCCTCTTCGTCTTCCTCCTCATCATCATCCTCCTCCACCTCCCCTAAACCACCCAAATCTAAATCCCCATTCCCAATCCCAATCCCACCCCCTAACCCTCCCTTCCCCCCTCTATGCGTAAATACAGTTCTCAAGAACGAGCTCTTTCTCCGCCCCCCGATTCCTCTTCCCGATATCCTCGCCCTCCACTTCCCTGTGACCTTCGTGCTCGTTCCCGTGATGCTCGTTGCGTCAAACACAGCAGTGTTCTCCTCAATCCGCACCCCCTCCTCCTCCGTGAAGCTGCTCCTCCCCATGTTCTTCCTCTCCTTCCTGTGCTCGAACTCCGCCATGAAGCAATCTAATATCACAGAAACGACTAAATTGTTCACGACGCAAACTCCGACCACGTGAAATGCTACAAAGTAAAACCGCGCGTACTCCGAAGTGACTGCCGTAAAGCCGTCGCAAATAACAATCCAATTATTAACGACCTTGCGCGATGAGCGGAGTGGGTGAGATTTTAATTCACGCAGTACATTCTCATCACAGTCGCTTCGCTCGTTTCAACATCAACTCACCATCAGCTCAAACAGCGTCACAAAGCTCGACAAGAAGTCGTTAAAGTTATTGGGAAAATAATTGTTCACAAAGTAGTCGGTGTCCTTCAAGGCAGCGTAGTACGGCGAGCTAGTATCAGTGGTGATTAATCCGCCAAAAATCTCAACGCCTAAACAACTAAACAAGTAGAACGTGCAGAGGAGAACTCGCCCAACCTTCCCAACAACTGGAAGAATCTCGTTCACCGCCTCTCCGATCATTCTGAACTGCTCCAGAGCAATGACGAGCCTCAGCAGCCTCAGCAGCCGCAGCAACGAAGCGAACCGGAGCCAACGCCTGTCGTCGATCCCGTTCGGAAGTAATATCAGAACGTTCATCCCCACCGTCGCCGCTGTTATCAGAAAGTCGAACCTATTTCTGTTGCTGCGACGAGCGTAGCGAGGAGCGACAAGGAGCGAGGAGACGAGTTAATATAAAGTGCTTATTATAAGAGGAGAGCAAGCTTCGCTCCTCGCTGTCGCACCTCTCCCAGTATCTCTTCCAGCCGAACCCGAGGATCTTGAACACGACCTCAAAGAAGTACACAAGCGTAAATACCAACTCGAGGTCGTTTCCGATCCTGCAGCGAAGCAACGAGTTAGAATGAGTAAATGAGAATGCGTTGTCATCTCGTCGCTTCACTCCATGGGCTTCGTCCTCGCAGCTCCTCACCTCCCGCTGAAGTACGTCTTTCCCGACAGCTTGTCGCCTGCCAGCTCGTGCTCCGATTGAAATCCGATCAAGACTGCGTTCAAGACGAGCAGCGCGTCGATCAAATACTCGAATCTAGTGCTCCTCACGAAACTGAAGAAGGGCCCGTTCCACAATTTAGGGTTTAGTATCTCTAGCCAGCCGCGGAAGCTCTCTTCCTCCATGAACTCAATGCTGAGAACCTTGCAAAAGTCGACGTACTCCTACAGCGGAGGAACGAAACGACGACGAGTTAGAATGGGTATGAGATGGTGGCGACGTAAGTGGCAGCTACTGCCAGTATTATCAGCTCGCCTCGTCTCACCTCCTCGTCCACTACGTGGTCCCCATTCCCGTCCAAAATCGCAAACAGGAGCTCTGCTCGTTCCGGCGAAATGAAGCCGACGGACGTGTGCTGCGTGTTCAACGTCGTGAAGAGCGTCTCAACGGTTTTCAAATCGATGACTCCCTGATTGTCAGAGTCCAGCAGATTGAACGACTCGATCATGTTCGCCTCTCGCCGCGAGTTGATTTCCTGCGACGAGCGAAGCGAGGAGCATTGGAGAGCCGAGGAGCGAAGCGACGAGTTAGTTTAGAATGCTCTTAATGCGAGGAGCGTAGCGACGAGTTATATGGCGCCTTCGTAATCTCGTCGCTCCGCTCCTCCCTAGTTTAGAGTGTTCTTGGTGCTTGTCGCTTCGCTCTTCATAGAGCCTCGCTACAAGCGCAAATAACGAGTTCGCAGCTCATCGCGACGCTCTGAGCTGCGTCTCACCTTCTCCTCCATCTCGCTCTGAGCGGCGAGCGGTGTTAGAAACGAGTAGTGCAGTAATCTCAGCTCGTCGCTTCGCTCCTCCCGCTTCCGCTCGCTCTCACCTCGGCCTGATAATTGTTGTAAACTGCTCCGAGCAGCAAATTCGTCATGAAGAAGTAGCAAATGATGAGGAACGAAATAAAGTACACGCAGCTCACGCGATTATCGCCGTAAGTGTTGTTCTGAATGTCGGGGTAATTCGCCGTAGTCACGAGAATCCACAAGCTCCAAACGCTGCTCTTGAAATCCTCAAAGTTCTCCCTCCCCTCCGCCGTATTATTCGAGAAGATAACGCAAGCGAACCACGCGTACAGGCAAATTATAATCGCCTGAAGCAGCAGGATTCGAAGGATCTCGGGGAACAGTTTCAGCAGCTTGTGGAACGAGCGGAGGCTCGATCGGGAGGATATGATGAAGAACGTCAGTCGAAGAAATGGACTGCGATGTAGAAGCGAGGCAAGCGTAGCGAGCTGTGTTAGCGGTGGAGATAGTGGAAACGAGGAGAGGGTTTCAACTACGTCTCACCTCCAACTCTCGCCCCACCCTCCTTTCCATCTATTACACACCAGTAAAACCACTAAATTGACCAAGTACGCAAAGTTGGATTTATTCACCCTCGCCTCCCTACTCCAAAAAGTACTACAAACATCAAACCACCTCCCCGGCTCCGTTAAATAATAACTCTTTACTAGAAACTCCCCCAATAAAACTCCTAACATGAACAACTCAATATTCCTACTGACACTAACCTCTAAATGTAACCCTGAAAAACTTGGGTAATCCTCCAAATCCTCAACATTCCTCATCCAAATCGGTCTCTCAAACATACTCACCGCCAACAAAAACGGTATACCCTTCCCTCTAAAATCCAATGACGAGATTAAACTGTAGAGGTAACGTCGAACTGGAGATGGGGAAGAAGGCAAGGAGTAGGAACGGACTTGAAGGGGTGTCGTGGGGAAATCTCGAAGAGCCTCGACGACGAGTAACGCTGCAGTCTCGACTGCATGATTCGAAGGTGTTGTTTGGGGAGACGTGGGCCTGGCGGACGAAGAGATGGAGGTTGAAGTGTAGGTTGGGGATTTAGAGGTGGACGACGGGATTAAGGGAGTGGTTTCGTAGGGGTCGAGCATGGTGGAGGGAAGACGTGAACAAGGTCGGAGTCGGATGTAAATACTTTTCTTAGCGTGGTAGAGGTGCAACAGTGTACTAATGGAGGACTCCTATGTTACGAAAATGCGTGTGAACGGTGCGAGTCTTCGATGTTAGTACAGTTCGAGTAGGAGGTCGAAAACCATCTCTCTCAATCACTTTTGCAAATCCCTTGAAACTTTTTTCATCCGACTCTCCCTCCCTCCCCCGAATATAACGTAGCCCACACGATTATCTCCGACGATAACCTAGGTCATTTAAACCAGTCCTTAGTTTCTACTGACTTCTAGTGGCGGAGAAAAAGAGTTATTTAGTTTACAAGCTTACTCCCTCCCGCGTTCTACATCCCCTCCCCTCCCTCTCCCTCCCTCCCACACTTCCACCCCCATCTCGATGGATCCTCACAAGCAGCCTCTGGCGATTTACGGCAGTGAAATAACGCTCTACCCCTCTTTAGTTCTCTCCTCAAATTCCAATCCCGACACCGCCTCCTCCTCCTACGATCAATACGACTGTAGATTATTCCTCGATTCCTTCGATCTCCCCTCCCAAGATACCAACCTAGACATAGCAGACTCTAATGAAGATGAAACGGAACTATCGATCGTGCACGGTTCTGCGAGATTAAATGCTGGTCACATGGATGATTTACCTTCATCTTCAGATCCGATTGTACCTCCTTCTCCTGAGGAGCAGGTTGAGGAGACTACTGATAGAGATGAGCTGCATGATGAGCGTTATCACGCTTATTTTCAGAGAGGTGAGAAGTTTCTGTGAAGACCTTTCGACGTACGTTGTATTCTGGAAACTAAAGTCTAACACTACGAGTCACTTTCAGTTCCACCCCTACCCTCCAAACCCCCTCCCACCACCACCACCACCACCATCACCACATCACAATCCTCCTCCTCCTTCATCCCAATCCACGACTACTCAAAATACATCCCTCCTCCAATCCTCCAATCCTCCCACTTCCGCTCCCTCCTCCTCTCCAACTCCACCCCCTCCATCCCCACCCCCACCCACCACACTCTAATTTTGAAAACATTATCCCGCTCCCTTTTTGACCCTCAATTTGAGTTTCAACTTTTATTGAAGAACGATTTGAGATTTATTTTCTTGAATAAGTCGGATCCTTTGAATTGGTATTACGAGAGAATGAAATTGATTGAGGTAAGAACATCGGCGAGGAGCGAACGCGACGAGCTGGGAATATTAGAATTACGGGAGTAATTCGGAGTAGCGCAGTAGCTTTAGTCTAAGCGCGCAAGCCTCCTTGTGATTCGCTACGTAAATTTCTAACTCGTTTTACTTCCAAACGTTCACGCGACTCTTACTCGCTCGTTGCAGATACAAAGGTTGAAGGAAGAGAAGGAGGAGGAAGAGGTTAAGAAGGAGAAATTGAAGGAGACGGATAAAGGTTTGGTTGGGATGTTGGGGGATTACGGTAGTAGTAGTGAAGAAGAAGAAAAAGAAGAAGAAAACGAGGATAATAACTCCGACTCCGACAACAACAAAGAAGAAGAAGAAGAAGAAGAAGAAGAAGAAGAAGGTGAAATAACACTCTTTTCCATCGAACTAGAAAAGAAGCTAAAAAGGCTCGAGAAAGCCCGTGCTTTAAAAGGTCACTTTGAGTTGAAGGCTATGAATAATAATAACAAAAGGAGGAGGGAGGAGGAAGAAGAGGAGGAGAGGAGAATTGAGTCAGAGAAGAAGAAGGTGGAGGAGGAGAGAGGGATGGGGAGGGGGAGGGGGAGGAATATACCTAGTTGGATGAGCTCCAAGACATGATGATAAATCTAGAATTGATAACATTTTAAAAGTACAAAAAAACCATTCACATCGTTTCTCCAATATTATAACACATCAACCAGTCCCCACATTCGGCGGAGCCGGAGGCGTCCTCGCATACCCTCTGACAAATGGCGGACTCGGTAACCCACTCGGACTCATTTCAGTCATCTCCACCTGCATTTGACTCGCGCTTATTTCACTACCTGGACTATTTATACTGAAACTACTCGTGTTTATAGGCGCTGGATCGTATGGTGACTTTTGAGTATATGATGTATTACTTCCTATAGGTGAACTAACGTTTCCTGCGTTTTGTGATAACTCTTTTTCTTCTCCCAACTTAATATGAGCTTTCATTAATACAAATGCTACTGGTATCTTAAATAATAAAGCTATAATGTACATTCCGAATGCGAATTTTGTGCCGGAACTGGAGTCAGATTCGAGGGAGGGAGAGGTTATGGAGGAACCGTGGAGGGACATGTAGATTATGTCGAAGAGGATTGTTAGGAGGGTGAAGAGGAGGATGCTGGAGGAGGTGTTCGGTTTTTATTTGTGTTTTGTTAATACATTGAATATGTGATTAACGTGTGTGACGTGTGTGACGTGTGTGACGTGTGTGACGTGTGTGACGTTTTTCACAGCATTCTCTGCTCTACAATTTTCTCACCTACTATAATAATTCCCACTCAAACTCTCAGGCAGCGGTAAAATTAGCCATACAGCCAACGCAGGATTCGTGCTTGGAAAGGCGCGGGCGCTGCTTACGCTGTGTAGGAGGGAGAGGAGCAGGAGGAACCAACCGAGTTTGGAGAGGAGGGATTGAGAGTGGGAGAGGGGGAGGGAGGACATGGGGAGGAGGGGATTTAAAGTTTGGGGGGAGAGAGTTGGAGGGGGGAGGGAAGGGAGGTTGGGGTTTTGTTTTTGGGGGGTTTTAGGGTTGGATTAGAGTTGGCGTGTTATTCTTCTTCGCTGGATTGGCGTTGTAAAGGAATTACAGGCAACTATTACATCTCAGAGCCCCTGCAGGATTATTGCAATATAATTACAGTTGTCAGGGTCTTGCTTAATACGCTTCCAACGTTACCAAACAATACATATCCGACAACTCCGTAAAATTCCCTCTATCTGCTACAATATATTCTACTACTTCACGCTCTCTTTTGTTCTTTCTCACTACTAACAAGAAAAGGCTATCGGACAATATATCATGCCCTCCCTCCCCCTCCCTCCTCCCTCCTCCTCCTCCTCCTCCTCGTAACCCCCCTCCTAACCTCCTCCCAAACATTCACCCCCTCTGA
This sequence comes from Triparma laevis f. inornata, assembly GCA_012489335.1. Classification (NCBI taxonomy): domain Eukaryota; class Bolidophyceae; order Parmales; family Triparmaceae; genus Triparma; species Triparma laevis. Next base: position 49,593 of record BLQM01000391.1, on the reverse strand, counting down.
ACACCTCCTCGTCGAAACCTCCGCCAAAACCTCCTAAAAAACTGGTCAACCCACCCCTCCTTCCTCTCCCCCGAAATCGTAACAGAAGGCACCGGCACTCCACTCACTAAAGTACCAGTGCCTGAAGAATTCGCTGATTCGACGATGTGCTTGGACGGTAGTCCTTTCTATTTTTACATTCGGTCTGGTGATCCTTCAAAGGTCGCTATTTTTCTTCAAGGTGGTGGACTTTGTATTGAGAGGTACGTAGACCCGTAAAATGACGAAAGCCTACTAAACATTAATCAAAACGACGTATTAATCTAACAAAACGAAAACGAAAACAGATTCGACTGTGAAAATCGCGCGAAAACAACTCAAGGTTCCTCCCTCAACTGGGAAGACACCCTCTACGAAGAAAGCAACATTCTTTCTCAAGATCCTCGTTCCCCCTTATCAAATTACACTCACGTTTTCATGAGGTACTGTTCAGGTGATACTTGGACAGGTACGAATACTCTCTCGTCAGGTCCAGGACGTTATGATCTTTACTTCTCAGGTCATAATCAAGTCGCTGCTGCTTTATCTTATTTAAATAAATCTTTGAACTTCGGGGATACGCAGAACTCGAAATTATTTTTAAGCGGAGCGAGCGCTGGAGGGATTGGAACTAATAATAACTGTGATTTTGTTAGTGAACATTTTGGAGGGAATGTTGAGGTTAAGTGTAGTCCTCAAGCTGGTTTGTTCTTTCCTGAAAATACGATCGCGCTTTGGCAATCTCGAATAGGTGAGTCTCCTCCATTACGTGCATGATAAACACGTTATTACGTAAAGTGCACAAACATTAACAAAAACTCGAACCGCCTTTTGTAAACAGGAATTAAATCTATGACAACAAACCAGATTGCGTCAATCTACCTCTCCCGCATGTTCTCCTCTCACCACGATAAATCCTGCGTCGTCCACGCCCTGAAGAACTTGGATCCACCTTCTTACTGTTGGGAAGGCTCTTACTTAACACCTCACATAACTACTCCAATTCTCGTCGCTCAGAACTTCTGGGATCAACTGCAAATCGATAATATCCTTTGTTTTCAAGATAACCTGAAGCATGCGAGTTGTACGTCGGATTTTTTGGGGGACTTTAGAAGGCATACTGTTGAGCAATTAACTGATTTAAGTGTGAAACAGGATTTAGGTTTATTCGCTCCGAGTTGTTATATGCATACAGGGAATTTGTGTCTATTCAACAGCGATGCTGATGAAGAGAATACTGTTGTACAAGGTAAATCGTATTTGGATGCTGTGAGGGCGTTTGTGGAGGATGGGGAACTTTTGGTTGTTGTGGATGATTGCGTGGGAGAAGAAGGAGATGAGGATTATGTGCCTTGTAATGAAGTTTGCGAGATGCACTGCGGTTGAATAAAGTAGAAGTTGGAGAAGCAGTATTGGCGAGATTAAATTTTATGTTTTACTTTATTTATGGAGAAGTAGAGGGCCATGTAGAGGGCGTGTGAGGGAAGGGGGAAGTGGTAGGTTTTGTAGCCTAGGCGGTCGAGAGAGATTAGAGGCTTTGTGTGTCGGTGCGTTCCAGGTCGGCCCCGATCTTCTGGATGCCTGGAACCTGGTTCTCTTCCGCGGCCACTCATTTTTTAGACGAGCAAGGAGGGACGAAAGAGCAACTATGCCCGAAGTTGTTTTTGGTCGCTATTTTGTTACTTAGACCAGGGTTTACAGAGAAGTTGCCGATCGCTGATCAGGATATACATCAACGGCACATGGGTTGTATGAGGAGATCCTGAAATGTCTACAGAAAGTTCAGGGATATCAGTTAAGCAAAACATCTGAAACCTCACCGCCAACCTCAAAAAATCTATTCAAAAGTACATCTCCGACTTCGCTCAGAACGGCCGAACCTCCTCCCCGAGCTCCTCACAGACGTTCCAATATCCAAGCTCCAGAAAGTCGCCACCACCAAGACCTTCAGAGCCCTTCTCGACTCCTACATGCGCTCCGGCATCATGTACATTTACTACTTCGAGGTCTTCCTCTACGTGGTCTTCACCGCGATCTTCACGAGCCTCTCAATCAGGTTCAAGTTCTCCAAAAAAAGATTGACGAATGGGACAACGTCCTAATCAGAGACATGACGGTCGCGTGCTTCTTCCTAGCGCTCTACTTCCTCCTCCGCGAGATCGCCCAGTTCCACGCAATGTACTTGCTTGGGCTGCAGCTTAACTGGTTCAAGGACTCCTGGAACTACATTCGGAGGTGAGCTTAAAAACGATGTTTACGTTCACTCTCAATTCTCTAACTCGCAAGGTCCATCCCAATAGACCTCTTTTCGTTCATGTCGATGCTAGTCATCATCCTCGTCATGTTCGGGCACGCCTTCTTTTTGGTGCTAGCCTGGAAAGAGGAAAACGACGAGCTATTCGAAATGGACTTCACCTCTATCAGCGGCACCGCCTGGTCCCTCTACTTGATGATCTTGGAAACCTTCGGGTCTTCAGCGTTCTCCGGAGTTTGGGCCAAGAGCCTCTTCCTCTGTCACTCGTTCCTGGTCGTCATCATCCTGCTAAACGTCCTGATAGCCATTATTTCTGACTCATATGACGCCGTCCTTGTTACTTCAACGGAGCTCTTCTGGCGAAGCCGGTTGGAAGTGGTGGCCGAGCTCACCACCACGTTCAACGTGTTTTTGAAGTCGGGCCTCAAGGCTTGGATAGAGAGCGTAGAGGCTTACAAGGAAAAGTGCGAAGATCTTTTTAAAGCGCTTCTTGGCTTTGACCCGTTTCAGAAGATGGGAAAGAGCAGCGGGCCCAAGGTCGGCCAGAAGTGCACTGCTCAGTTCAAGGGCAAGGGTAAATTCTACCCCGGAAAGATCGCGAAGGTGAACAGCGACGGAACCGTCAACGTTGACTTAGATGATGGCGACAAGGACCGCTACGTGGACATGTCTAGCGTGAAGCTCGAGGATGGTAACGACTCCGGCTCCGAAAAAGAGACCGAGGACGGAGACTTGGAAGTTGGCATGAAGGTCGAGGCGCGTTACCGTGGCAAGAGCAAGTATTCCCCCAGCGAGATTGTCCGGGCCAGGTTGAACGGAACCTTCGACATCTACTACGATGATGGCGAGAAGGAGCTGGGCGTGAAGAAGGACTTGATTAAGGCCGTCGGTGGCTCCACCAAGGTTGAATCACTTCCCAAGAAAGAAGCCATTTGCAATTTCAGCAATGTGATGACGATACTCCGAGTCATCTTCTCGCCGTTCCTCCTCTGCTACGCCATTGGCTACGGCTTATTCTTTTTTGGACCGGTAACTCTCTGCGATTTTTTGTTTGGCGTGCTGTACGACGAAGATGACATTGACGGCGTGAAGGTAAAGTTTAACCAGATGAAGAGCCGGATAGCAAATCTCGGCGGCTTCAAGGGCGACCACAACTGGTCCAACAAGAAGAGCAAGTTGGCCAGATTTCTTCGCGTGCTCTTCTCTCCCCTCCTTTTAGTATTGGTGCTACTGCACCTTCCCTTCTACTTGTACTACACCATCCTCATCAAGACTCAAGGCAAAACTGGCTCTTCCTCCACCTCCTCCGAAGTCGACCTCGACCTCAAGCTCGACTCCTCCTCCTCCGACTGGTCCGGACGAGTCCTCGATATCGTTTGTCGCGTCAACAGCGTGACCTCTGCCGAAGTCAACAAGATCGATGCGAGGTTAACGGCTAGAGAAGTAAAGATGAATGCGCGGATGGTGTGCCTTCGGGAGGAGAATTCGAGCATCAAAGAACAGAACGCGCTTATCGTCAAGATGCTGTCAGCCATGTCCAAAACAATGGAGGGTGGAGAAGAAGTAGAAGCCTACGGCGACGAGCACTCCAAGTTCGGTAACCTCGTCGTCAAGGTGGTCAAGGGTGTTGACATCAAGACCGGCCAGGGTATGTTCGGTAAGGCCAATCCTTACGCGAAGCTCAAAATAGGCTCCCAGGAGCACCAGACCAAGCCCCACGTGCAGGGAGGCAAGAACCCGGTGTGGAACCGGGAGTTTGAGTTCCAGATCTCTACGGAGAAGGAAATGGAGGTCGACATATTCGACAAGGAGGATGTTGGTTCGGATAAATTTATGGGCAGGGCCACGGTCAGGATCGTGGACTGGATCGCCATGTGCAACTTCCATGGTGACATCCCTATTCTAGACAAGGCCGACAAGGAAATCGGTAAAATTAATGTGAACGTGAAGTTCGACGAGCCGACTGAGGTCGAAGATTCGAACAAAGTTTTTGGCGACAAAGACGGCGAAGATGACTCCCCTCCCAAAGCACCGCCAAGGAAAGATGCCACCGAAGGTGGCGAGAAACCGAAGTCAAAGTGGAAGTAAAACCATGATCCTCCACCCGAAAGCAGCGCCGAAGGAGAGAAGACGAAGAAGAAGAAGGAAGAGGAGAAGAAAACAACTGAAACCGCGCAAGACCACGAAGATGTGACGAACCCTCTGGCCTCCCAAGCTCACGTCGAAATGCTCCCCCTCCCCAAAAAGTAAACAAAAAATTGTAACATTACCAAAATAAAAAACGACTATCATCTAATCCCCTTCCAAAACCCCATCCCCCCCTCCTCCTTCTCCCCCACCTCCCCCCAAACCCTTACCTGCCTAACATGCGTATCCCTCCCATTCTGATGCATCCCCTCCACCCCCACCCTCACACAAAACCCAACCTCATCAACCCAAATCTCCACCCACCCCGTCGGCTCCGAAACCGATATCGACGTAGCCGGTAGTAAATCTTGACACGACATTCCGCATCTAACAGATAATGTTTTGGGAGTGTAGGATTCGTCTAATCCGTAATCTAGAAAAAGAGAGACGCAGCGGATTCGAACTCGACGGCAGAATGTTAATGTTAAAGTGTGAGGGGATAGACCGTCGGATTGCCAGTACGTGGAAGGGCTTGAATCTAGTAATTGGGGTAAACCGTTTCCGGGTTTTGCTGAGGATAATAGTAAACTAGAATAAGGTAGTAAACTGGTTAATTGAGGGGGGGAGGGGTTGGAGGGGGGGGTAGAGGGTAGGAGGGGAGGTTCAGGGAGGGG
>BLQM01000391.1:27651-39037 GCA_012489335.1 Triparma laevis f. inornata | reverse complement strand
GGGGGGGGGGGGGGGGGGGGGGTTGTGTGGGTGATGGAGAGGAGTTGTAGAAGTGGGTTGGAAGTGTTTGGGGGATTATTACGTACGATGACATTTTTCGACTTTCAGTGAAAATTTTGATCAAAATCATTCTCAAAATCACACTCTTCAAACCCAAATATCCGAACCTAAAACCCAACTCAAAAATCATTATTAAGAACTGAGAACATTTATTCAAATTCATGTTCGTTTGATTAAGCTATTAATACGTCGAATCTCAGCTACGGCCTCTTCCTCAATAACTCTAACGATATCCTCTGCGCTGTGCAACCTGCATACGTTGCCTACCCCTTCGCCCGCCAAAACGCAAGCTCGAGTAACGTCTCCAGCTAAGTTAGCCTCGCGGTAGATGCTCAAGGTTGTGTCGCCTGAGTTTTGCATTATCTTCTCAAGCTCGTCTTCCTTGCCGTGCCACTCGGCGGTCGTTTTGTTCTTGAGCGCTCCGACGGAATCGTACGGATTCGGCCACGCAGTGGGGTTGTCCACGTATTGTAGGGTGTCGAATGTTCTCGTTCGTAACACATCGTCACTATCAGAATTAAGGAGAGCCTCGCGTTTTGTACCACTAGGATCGCCAAGGGCTTCATGGCTCGCCCAAAGGCGAGTACCGAGGACGATTCCGTCGCAGCCGAGAGACAGAGCCGCAGCGAGACCACGGCCATCGGTGATGCCACCGGCGGCGAGTACAACCGTTTGAGGTGATATCTCATGAGCGAGGTCGACAACGCGAGTCGCGAGCGGGAGAGTGCCTGTTCCGAGTTCGGAACGTAGACCGTGGCCTCCTGCTTCTCGCCCTTGCGCTATGATGCAGTCTACGCCGCAGTTCAGTGCCTGTCGAGCTTCCTCGACGCTGCCGACTTGGGCGAAAACGAGAACGCCTTTGTCTTTACACAGCTTCACGTTGGAGCCGTCGGGAAGAATTGGAGGAGCGAAGAACTGCGCCGAGGTCGAAGTCCGAGGCGAGGAGCGAAGCGACGAGTTAGTATAACGTGCTTCTAGAATCGTTACTCGCGCATATATTGCGTTCAGCTCGACACTTCACTCGCAGCTCCTCACCTGCGCAGCAAGCGGTTGGTGACGATCAAGGATCGCTTCTATTCGCTTTAGATCGCCTCCTGCCATCGACGAGTGGCCTATGAAGCCGATTCCAAAACGGCGCTTTTCCGTTGCCTTCATGATTTCTACTTCCGCGTCGAAGGCTTCTGCGTCGCTATCCTTCGCGTGTCCCGCGACAATGAAAGCAAACCCTCCGCCCCTAGTTACGGCTGCGGCGAGGTTACCGCCGCTGACGCCAGCCATTGGAGCGAGCATGATCGCCTTACTGCAGCCAACGAGCTCCGTGAAGCGAGTGGAGATCATGTTTAGTTTGTTGCAGTGAGGGAAGGTTTTTCAGACTTCTACATAATGCTCGCTACACTGACCCGCAACACGTCAAGTCGGATAACTACCACCGTCAGAAGGCTCACCATCGCAGCTCCGAAGAATTTTTATGCCAATACGAGCGATAAATCACACTCACTGAGCGTCAAAGTCGAAGGTGACGGGGATGGGGATGGGCCACCGCTGCTCCTGATCAACGGCTGGGCCGGTGTAGGCGCTGACTGGGGCGGTTTGCCGAAGTTACTCAGCGCGAATTCCCGCCCGGTAATCACCTACGACCCTCGTGGTTTAGGTTCCTCAATAAAATTAAACGACAACGTCTCAAAGCAGTCGACAACAACCATGGCGAGTGACGCGAGAGACGTCGTTAAATGTTACTTCGACGCAGTAGGTATAGAGGAAGAGAACGAGAGGGAGATTGACGTAATGGGAATCAGCATGGGGGGAATGGTCGCGATGGAGGTGAGTGAGGAGAGGGTGGGGAGGGCGGGAGGGGGGTCAACCACGCCAAACGTTGCGCCCAAGTTCAGCGCAGTCAAAAATAAGTCCTCTCCAAAACATGCCACCGCTACAGGCGGAATGGCAAAGTTCTCGTCGCTTCGCTCCTCATCGCTTACAAAACAACTCCTCCCTCCTTAGATGACTACGGTGTATAACGTGAGGAAACTAATTTTAGGATGCACTACTCCTGGCGGGAGTAAAGAAAACCCTCCTGCTCATCCTCCGAAAGACGGGAAGTTTTTCGGCGTTTTCAATGAGTGGGCTAACGATGGCTTGGAGACTGATAAAGAGATCGCGTCAGAATTTCTCCTGAAAGTATTAGGAGAGAGTTACTGCTCAACTCGTACAGGAAAAATCATGCACGGTAGAATGGTCGAAAGGTTCGTTGAGGGTCGCGCGGGGTTCGGCGAGAACGGAGGTGCGGGCGGCGTCATAGCGCAGCTTCCTGCGCTGAAGTTCTTCGATGGCACGCCGATTTTGAAACAGGCGTTGTTTGAGGAGGCGTTGATCATGCACGGAATGGACGATGGCGTTGTACCGTTCGGGAACGCTGTGGTGATGAAGGAGTTGATTGGAGAGAAAGCGAGAGTAGAGGAAATGGAGAAGGGTTCTGGTCATTTCTTCTTCATTACGAAGGCGAAGGAGACGGTGGAGAAGATAGATGAATTTTTGAAGAACTAGAAGTCATTTGTGCATTTAAAACATTTACATCATTCTATTCCTTATGATACCCACTCCCCTTCCTAATCTCCGTCGCCCTATAAATCTGCTCAACAATAAGCAACCTAACAACCTGATGCGGCCAAGTCATATTCCCTAAATTAATCTTTTTATATCTTTTATCTTGTTTTATTGAAGCTGGAAAACCTTCTGCAGCGCCGATGTAGAAGTTTACGGTTGCGGAACCGGAGGAAAGAGTTTTGTAGAGGAGGGAGGTGAAGGAGATGGAAGTGTGGGAAGTGCCTGCGACGTGCGGTCAAGCGAAGCGAGGCCGTGTAAGAAACGAGTAGCAAAGAAAAAGGCGAGTCGACCTTCACAGCTCATCACCTAGCTCCTCGTGACGTTCGTACCTGATTCGTCGAGTAATATAATCGACTCTGGGTACTTCTCCTTCTCAAGACTCTTTACCAACGCAGCGTCGTTTTTTAAGAAGTTGGTGGTAAGTTTTAGTGTTGGTTTTAGGCGTTTTTCGTATTCTGCGTAGCCTTCTTTGAGGTAGGGTTCGACGGAGTTGGGTTTTCCTACGCAGTTTATGTTTACGTTTAAGTAGCGGCGGGTAACACTCAACATTCGCCTCATGGGAGGACGGTGGGAGAGGAAGGAGGAGATGGGACGGAACATGAGGAAGAGGAGGAGGAGGAGGAGGGAGCGGACCATTGACGGGGGGGATGAAAGTGGCGGCGAGAAGTAAGAGGTCGGAGCAGATTTTGATGCCTTGATTATATATTTGGGGGCGTTTGGTGCGTGTTCAGGGAGTTTAGGGGGACTGTTGGGGTATGAGTGTACGTAGACAGCGTAACAGACTCTGGAGTTGCGCGTGGGACGGTGAAATCGACGAAACTTAAATTTGAGGAAGAAAATCTGAGAAAGTTTAGCAGTCAATTTCTCGAACCCTACGTACCGCAATGTCTAAGTCTATAGCCTCTGAGTCTAATGATCACAACGAAAGCCGATAAAATAGTAGGCAAAGGGGATCGGAACATGAGGGGAACGAGGATGAGGAGGTTATTATCGAGCTCCCACCGGCGGATAATTTGACGACTTCGACGACTGTATCCACTGCTCCTGCGGCGACAGATCAGTTCATGCACACTCCTGAGTTCAGGAGACACTTCGTTGAGTTCGTTCACATACTGACTTTGATGGCTTTGAGGTAGTAACGAAGGGGTGGAACGCTGCGGCGGATGCGCTGATCGACGAGGGTGTGGCGAGTGGAGAGTTGATTGTTCATGATGGGAATGATATAAGTTGGAATGCCGTTAGAACTTTAAAGGAGAAGCGTAAGCTTGTAACGCGGGTGATCTTCTTACTAAATGGTACCAAGGTCGGAGATCGTGCCTGCTGGTGCGCTCTCAATCTCGTCGTTGTTGATATCCCTGAGGGCGTTGAGAGCATCGATTGTCGTGCCTTCGAGCGCTGCACTAGTTTGACTACCGTATATTTCCCTGCGACGTTAATATCGATAAGTCCACAAGCCTTCTATAATTGCACCAGTCTAGATAACGTCGATCTCCTCCACACAAACCTTCAAAAAATAGGTGATCAAACCTTCATGTTCTGCTCAGAACTAAAATCGATGACGATCCCGGACTCGCTTCAAACGCTTGGTTCCATGGTCTTCTTCGGATGCCCCAATCTGTTCCACTCCAATATTGTCACTCGCGACAACAACGCGGTAGTCGCCCACCTCCGCTCTAAGCCGAAGATCGATGCAAGAACGAGGAGGTTGCAGCAGAGGCAGGAGACAAGGGACAACACGTTAATGTAAATAAGTCATAACTTCCCCCTCGTTAATAATACAAAGTTTTTAAATCTTATAACCACATAACACCACCACCTATCACCACTCCACTCCACCCCACCCCATTTTTAGATCTCCGACAAAATCTCAAAGAAGTACTTGCACTCCAACTTTCCGTCCTCCGGCAAGTCCGTACAGTGCAGCGCAGACCTGGCGAAGTCGTGTCCGAACTGTGCTCTGAAGGTCTTGGGTCTCACGGTCTTCGCCAATTCCACGTTCACCGGCCCGCACATCTCCCTGAACTCCTCGCAGATGTTGTTCCCCACGATCTGAAGCGCCACCACAGGCCCATCTATCAGATGCGCTGTCATCTCCTCAAATTGCGGTAGAACACCCCTGTAAACATCAAAGAACTCGACAGCGCACTCCCTATCCAAATAGAACATCTGCATTGCCGCGAACTGAAATCCACTCTCCTGAATCGCGGAGACGATAGGTCCGAGGTTTCCATCCTTGATAACGTGAGGTTTGATCAAGCAGAGAGTACTCTCTTCTCCCGCTTTAAAAGAGTTCTTGAAAGATCCATTCCCGAAGAAATCATCACAGTCCTTAACTACGTCCTCAGGGGTGGCGGAGACATACATCTCGTGTCCGAGGTTGAGGACGGTCTCGGCGAACAAAGACACCGCACCCTCCATGCTCGCTTGCTCGGAGGAGGCCATGACTCCCAACACGGTCTCACCGTCCATGACAACGGTCTTAAGGTTTCCGATGACGAAACCAGCTCCTCTAACCGCCGCCAGGATTTCCCCCGTCTTCGGTAGAGACTGATTTTTAACAATTCCAAAAGCCTTACCGCATAACTTCTCGAACCTCTTTCTCGTCCCTGCGTCGGCGTAATCGATTACGTGGTATTGGCGGGAGAAGATTGTTACGGCGGAGCCGATGTTGAGCATGCCGAGGGAGAGCTCTTTGTAGGGGATTCGCTTCATTATGGTTTTGGTGCGGGAGGGGTTGAGGATTTCGACGGTGCCTGGGGGTGGAGGGTGAAGGGCGAAGGGGGTGAAGGGTTAGTGGGGGGTTGTGGGGGATTGAGGGGGTTGCGGGGTTGGGGGGTGAGGGTGTGTGTCATTAAGCCGTTCCTTTGCCCAGTCGTCCGTTCGGAACACCGATCGAGTGCGGTTTTACCCCATAATGTGTGCTCAAACTGTTATGGCTATAAGTCGGTTAAGTAGGTTCGTTTTGCTTTGCTTACCATCAGCGAAGTAGTTGATGCGAAATTGCTTCACCAATTGTGCATTCTGGTCGAAATATTCGGTGAGGAAAGCGAAGACTTCGATCGTATTCGACATCTTGTCCGACAGAAACTATTAAACAAATTTGGGTTTTGGCCTTTTTGGGCAGGTCGAGCACGGTTCACATCTCATCTCTCTGGGCAATCAATATAACCTACACAACGTATATTAACCTCGCCCCTTACACCCCATCTCCTACCACCTTCACCTTGCCCCAACCCAACCCCAAACCTCCACCACTACACCCACAACCCTAATTCCCCTCCTACCTATCTCTGGTCGTGCAATCTTCTTCCGTCACACCGTGGGGTTAACCCTCAAAGCCTCGTCAACGCTTACACTCATTAACTCGGTTTTTTTTTACCCCACCCCTCTCCCCCACCAAAAACCTAACCCCCCCCCACCAGTTCTGCGCCAACATCCAACACCTTGTCTCCGCTGAAGCCCGTTCAAAGGTCGTCCCTGAAGGTCTCTACGACGCTCTAATAAAAGTAGTCGACCTCCTCCAAAAACTCGACAACCTAAAAGACATGAAATCCTGCTTAAACAATGATTTCAGTAGGTACAAGAGAGCGTTTGGGAGTATTAGGAGTACGAGGGAGGATGGGGATGCGTTGAGTGAGGAGATACATGCTTTACAGCTTTTTTTAGGGAATCCAGCACACCCTAAACAGCTTCTATTCTACAACCTCCGCGATGCCTTGAAGAGGATTAACGGACACGAGGAGGTGTTGTGTGAGATGATTGAGCAGGCTTGTGATTTTTTGGAGGAGGAGAATTATTTGCTGCCGGATGAGAAGTATAGGCTTGTTAGGGCGTTGCCGCATTTGATGCTTTTGGCGGATGGAGAAGGTGAGATGAGAACAAAACCAAACTTATCCCCCCCCTCCCCCCCAACCCCCCACTAACCCCCCCTCCCCAACCCCCCCACAGCCGAAGTCCCTAAATCCTTCAACGTCTTCAAACCCCCTAAAAACATGCTGAACCTCTCCCGCCTCCAGAAGATCTTCAAACGCTACCCCTACGTCCCCGAAGCCGGCGACATGAGCATCACCATGAGCCTCATCCTCGCCCGCTCCCCCCACTACGACGCGGAGAGCATGGACTCGTACTGGGGAGGAGGAGGGAACGACTACTACGTCGAACACGACTACCTTCTTGACGACAAGACTTGGAAGAACTTCAGGGACTCTCACAGCGAGTGGGTGGCTAACTTCGCTTCCGGGATGAACATCGTAGACGACAACCAGTTCAACAAGGACTCGAAGGCCGCGGACTTCGCCAAGGATATCACCAACGTCACCCTCGAAGGACTAAAATTAATCAGGGACATGACTTGCGCGATTATCGAACAGACCACGTGGAAGTACACGCACCCGGCTACGCCGGAGCAGCTGCAGAAGCAGGGGTTGGACCCCAACCTCTGCTCCTCGTATGAGCTCGTCGTGAGGTACAACTACACTCCCAGCGAGCTGTCCGTCTTGGTCGATACGATTAGTATGATCAAGAGCATGTCTTCCATGATTTCCGGGGCGGAGGCGGAGCTCGCTCCTCTCACTCGCCTTTACGTGCACTCGGAGCTGCAGGATCTCGTGCAGCACCAGATGCTCGGAGCCCTCAACAGGGCGGACAAGAAGAAGAGACCCGTCATGAACACTTTAATGCAGATCAGGACGCTGGCGGCGGACTTCCTCCAGGGCCGAAGGCAGGACGACTACCGCAGTTACAAGAGGGGCCAGGGGCCGCCTGACGTCCCCGCCAGGGTCGTTGGGCCTAGTCCCACGCAGCTCCACTTGATGCGCACCATGATCAGGGCTTTGTACGACGAGAAGAGCGGGGCGAGGGCGAGTAGGTACGAACGGAGCGAGGACGAAGCCCAGCGAGGAGCGAAGCGACGAGTTGAATATCTTGCTTCGCTCCTCGTAAAGTAGAGAACAGGCTTTTTATGAACTTGTTGATTCGCTCCTCGTAAACTAGAGAACGCGTTTTCTTGAACTCGCCGCTCAGCTCCGAGCTGGGAATGCGAAATTAATTACGGTCGTAATTCGTCTACGCACAAGCCGCTTTCACCCCCACCTAATTCTAACTCGTTAAATTACGCAACTAAAAACTTCGACTCGCTACGCTCGTCGCTCGCAGGGGCTTCTTCAGTAAGAGGGACTTGGACTCGGAGGAAGCCAGTGTCCTCGAGGACTTCTACAAGACGTCGCTTTCCTTCCCGTACCTGCTCTCCCTTCCCCACACGCTGACCCAGATCAGCGACCTCGGAGACCTGTGGTACCGAGAGTTCTACTTGGAGGTCACGAAGCAGATGCAGTTCCCCATCGCGCTCAGTCTCCCCTGGATCTTGACTGAGCACGTCATCAACAACGTCCAGAGCGACACGCCGTTGATCGAGGACCTGGCTTACACCATGGACGTGTACAACGACGCGGCGCAGAGGGCGCTGTACGACTACAATTGCCAGTTCTTGTTCGACGAGATCCAGGCAGAGGTCAACTTGGCCTTCGATCAGCTCATCTTCGCCATCAGTGATGAGACCTACACGTACCACAAGGACATGGCGGCCTGTTACAACTTGCCCGTCAACTTTAAGGACAGGGTCGAGTTATGGAAAAAAAAGGCCGTGGCGACCAAGGCGGTGAGAAGGCACGCCATCCCCATCAACCAGCGGCATTTGCAACTGCTGGGAAGGAGCATCGACTTGAACCTGTTGGTTTCTCAGCACAGCAGTAACAAGCTTTACGCGGACATCGAGGGCGCGGTTAAGAGGTACGAGGCCAGCGACCTGAGCCACATTTGCGAGTTTAGCAGCATGCTCAAGGTGCTGCGCTCGACTCATGGGTATTTGAGAGAGGCCGGACTGGCTTTAGACGACTTCGACGCCATGATCGACGTGGTCAACGAGAGCGTTGGGGCCACTTCTGTTAGAGGCAGGTGAGACAAGGCGTCACGAGGAGCGAAGCGACGAGTTGAATAACTCGCTTCCCTCCTCGTTTTCGCTATCTCCACCACTAACACGCTCGCTTCCGCTCGCCGCAGGATCGCTATGCACACTTTGAGGACGCTGGTGACCGACGTTTTCCCCAACTACAGCTACAACATCTACACCCAGCGGTACGTGAGGTCGCCCGTCACGATGCCCGGGAGGAAGGCAGACAGATCGGACCATGGCCCCACGGCCCCCAAGGGCAACATGGGCTACGGCTACATGTGCAAGGACATGTACGATAGCATCAACAAACCGACCGCCAAGTTCGTGGGTACGGATCACATCAGAAGCGTCATCGACGCGTTGGGGAAGCAGTGCCTACCGCTCTTGATCGAGGAGTGTTTGAACAATTTGGAGGAGAGGCTGGTGGACGTCAACAGCTACCTGAAGGCAATGAAGGAGGTGCGAAGCCGCGAGGAGCGAAGCGACTAGCTGGGCATGAAATATTCGTGGTCGTAAATGAGGCTCCATGAGGAGGCTCCACGAGGAACTTTTCTAACCCTTAACAACAATCTTCATCAACTCGCTAATGCTCGTCGCTACGCTCGTTGCAGGGCTTACCGCCGGTGAAGCTCCCCAAGTACATGTTCAAGACCGGAGGTTGCTACGGAATATTTGAGGGATTGCTGAAGCAGTTCATCGAGTACCCGGACTTGAAGCCGGAGGTGTTCCAGAACTTCAGGGAGGTCGGAAACACTTTGCTGTTCTTGAGGGACTTGAGTGACTTGATCGACTTGGACGATAGCTTCAGCTTCGTCGGGGCGAGTCCCTTCGTCGGGATCAAACCGGGGCAGGGGGGGAAGAACTGGGAGGACGCGGCGGGGAGGGGCTCTATTAGCAGCGTGTACAGCGCAAGTAACAACGTCACGGAAGCTCCTTTGTACGCTTTGTTGGACGAAATGAGTAACGTGGGCAACGCCGACTTTGAGGGGTTGACCGAGGCCCACAACTTGTACAGCAAGGAGGTCACGGGAATCAGGAGCGTCTTCAAGACCAGTCTGGCTCACGTCAGGAAGACCATGGCCGACATTGGCATCACGAGCGACTGGGGGACAGAATTGACGACATCTGGAACGGTCGAGGTGGAGTCTCCGAACGAGTTTCATAGGTTGTTTTCGGCGCTCAACTTCCTGTTCTGCATGAACGAGGACGAGAACTTGAGCGAGGCCGACTACGACGAGTACTTGACGGATGAAGAGGAATTCGGCCACGGTTTCGCCATGGCCGGCATCTTGATGATCCACTGCTTGGAGCAGAGGCCCGTTTTCGACATGCTTGACTTTAGTTATCATGTTTTGAACGTGCAGAAGCACGAAATGTGCGCCATGGTGAAGAGTGGGGCGCAGATTGGGCAGGTTGACGAGAGGATGCAGCTCCAGACGGACCGTTTCGTCGTTCAGGCCAACAGGCAGAGGGACCTCCACTTCAATTTGTTCAGCGTATTGGCTTCGAACGACTTGACGAGCGAGGGAAGGCAGTTAACTACCTACAACCCCCCGCCCAGCGACACCGACTTGAAAAGCATCCCAGCCGGAGCCTTGGCCATCACGAGCAAGTTGAGGATATTGGAGAGCAAAACTCAGAGCATGAGCTTGGAGGACGATCCAGTCGATTACACGCCCAGTCCTCCTCCTCCGCCGAGGAAGAGGCCGCCCGCGCCACCGAAGAAGTTGGGAGGAGGGGGGGAGGAGACGAGCAATCCGTTGAGGCCGGCACCGCCTGTTAGGGCACAGCCGCCTGCGCCGCCCAGGATGACTTCGGCGGCGGAACCTCCAGCGCCTGCGCCGGCACCGGCGCCGGCGAGTCGTCCGCCGCCTCCTCCTAAGCCGTTGGGTGGGGCGGCTCCGGCTCCGGTTGCGGCGCCTCCTCCTGTGCCGGTGAAGATGCCTCCTCCCGTCCCGGTGAAGGCGCCTCCTCCTGTGCCGGTGAAGGCGCCTCCACCTGTGCCGGCGAAAGCGCCGGCGCCTGCAGCCGCTCCTCCCCCGGTCCCGGTAAAGGTGCCTCCGCCTGTCCCGGTGAAGGTGCCTCCTCCCGTGCCAGTTAAGGTGCCTCCGCCTGTGCCGGTGAAGGTGCCACCCGCAGTGCTAGCTCCGGCTCCTGCGGCTCCTCCTCCTCCGGTGCCCGTAAAGCCGCCCCCGGCAGTACCAGCAGTAGCTCCTCCCCCGTCCCAACGAAGAGGCCTGCTCCTCCACCGAAGCCTGTTTCAGCGCCAGCTCCCTTCTCTGCTCCACCCCCGGTGCCAGTGGCTGCCCCGGCCCCGGCCCCCGGTGAGTGTGCCTCCTCCCGTCCCGACCAAGAGGCCCCCTCCTCCGCCCTTACCCAGCCAACCCACCCTCATCCCATTCAAAGTTGAAAAGGCCGCTCCGAGGGCCACTGCAGGCGAAGTGAAGACCCCCCCGAGGGTCAAGCCCCCTCCTCCGCCCCCGAAGAAGAAGATTACCAACATGAGCGGAAAGTCAGCGCTGCCGGCAGGATTAGGAAAGGCGCCGCCACCGCCGCCGCCAAAGCCTTAGAAGTGTAGATATTAGTAAAAGTAGTGAGGGGGAGGAGGGGAGGACTAAACAACACAAAGGTTTAAACCAAAATGAAAGCAAATCTGAAAAAGGAATGACATTTGCAGCTTTCTTCTTTATTATTGCAACAATATGTTTTAACGCTACATTAATTTTTTCTTCTTCTTTCTTTCTTTAAAATCCTATGTCAGGCAACTTGACTGCC
>BLQM01000391.1:7137-18925 GCA_012489335.1 Triparma laevis f. inornata | reverse complement strand
TACGGCAGCACCATGGACAACTTCCAAGATTTATTGTACAGCATGCAAACTATGCTCATCATGCTCCTCGGCGAGTTTTTGGACTCGAAGGAGGTCATGGACGAAGTCGACCAGTCCATCACGAACCTCTTCTTCTGGACCTACTACATGATATGCTACTTCATTCTCATGAACGCTTTCCTCGCCATTATAGTCGAAGCCTACGAGCAAACCAAGAGGTACGGTGGGGAGGAGACCGATTGTGATATTTTTGGTGATAGGGTGAGTGGGGGGGTAGGGGGTAGGGGTGAAGTGCTCGATGATGATATATTTAATACGAGTTCTTGAATGTCTGAATACGGCGACTCCCACATGCAAAAACGACAGAGGAGCGTCATGAGGAGACCCCAGGTAGTACCAAAGCGGCAGCAATTATGCGACTGAGAGCACACCTTCCTCCTCCCCCGTCCAAGTCACTCTCGCTTTAACCTCTTTTCACTAAACCCCCCCCCCAACACCAACCCCCCCAACCCCCACGCAGAAAACCGCGCAGAAACACGTAGCCGAATTCCGGAAGAAGATAATGGCGGCGTCGAGCATCAACGTCACCGGCTCCGCCGTCCTCGATAAATCCCTCACTACCCTCCACACCGTCTCCATCCAAGTCCCCACCCCCGGCTCCCTCAACGAAGAGGGCGAGTACGTAATCCACACCTCCAACGCCACCTCCCTCATGGCCGACACCCTAAAGAACGCCAGCATCCCCAAGAAAACTGTCGACACCCACGAATGGACCGCGTCCCTCTGCAAAAAAATGAACGTCCTCCCCTCCGGTAGCACGTCCAAAAAACGAGGCAGAGCCAACAGCGACGATGAAATTCAAATGGAGGAGGCTGATAAATCCAAGGCTTTGAAGTGCACGTTGACGAGTAATTTCTTTGTTAACCCGATGAAGAATAAACTTTGTGGACATGTGGTTGATAAATCAGGTGTAGCGCAGATGATGAAGGCTAAGAAAGAGCAGTCGTGCCCTCTAGGAGTGTCGTGCGCGAAGGGGAAGAAGCAGAAATGCTCGTGGGATCTGTATGAGGAGGATGAGGAGATGAGGTTGAAGGTGGAGAGTTACAGGAGGAGGGAGAAGAAGAGGGAGGAGAAGAGGAGGAGGGAGGATGATGATGATGCAATTGACGTGGATGAGGAGGAGGGGGGAGAGGGGGGGGAGGAGGATGTGGAGGTTTTGTAATTATTTTTTAGGGGTGTATTTTTTGTAAATGAAGAGGAGGGGGGTTTATTTGTTGTTTTGAATTTTGTGTTTGTTTTGTTTAGAGGGAGGGAAGTTTTATGCCTGGATTTTTTCCCAGAGCTGCCCTGCTCTTCATTTTTCACCTTCAATTACGCCGATGACTATGAAGCAGTCGCCTCTGAATGGACGCATTTGATTTTTACCTCGGACGCAACCAACGTAAATTCTGGCATAACAATATTTACGCGAATGGAGTTATGGACACATTTTGGTTGCGAGGTTTATCGCCCAGGGTCCTTACTCTAGACCATCACATAATCGGCGCTGGAAAAGACAGTCAAGGTGACATTAGCATGCCCACGCCCATGACCATCGCCTACATGAAAATCTGGCAAGACAAGAAGCTTTCAGACCAACATACGACTTTAGCAACTTCGCCGTCACCCTTAGCGGGTCTAGCCAACGCACTACGTCAGGGGCAACTGCTTCGGTACAGGTTCGACGGGTGGGACTTACAATGGTGGCGAGCGATGCACTTTCACCTTCACTGGCGCGGGTGACTTCGTCGTAGGCAGTTTTGAAACATATATTGGCTCTGAATATCTCACAGTTGATGGGACTGAGTATTATGGTACCTCAGGTCCGAGCGCCGGCTCAGTCACTGCTGGTGAACAACATATCTGGTATTCAAACGGTAACTCTGCCAGTACTTCCGTTGATCGTGGCTTCGAGATTTGTGTTTCCGGCAGTGTTATATGTTTAGCGGGAGAATACAAACAAGCTGGCTCATACGTAACTTGCCCAGCCAGTCTAGCAGCAGTGGCTCGGCTTCTTGCACGAACTGTCCCTCCGGAAAGTTCATCGGCTCAACTTCTACTTCTTCCAACCATAACCGGGCGAGTGACTGCCAGCGTTGCGATGCCGGGAAGAGCTCGTCAGCCAGAGGCAGCTGTGGAAACTGCGCTGCCGGGAGGAGCTCATCAGAAGGAGGCACCTGCCAAGTCTACGGAGCGAATAAGCACTCCGACGAAGGTGCAGAGACATGCACGAATTGTCCCTGCGGGAAGGTGAGACGCCGCGTTAGAAATAATAGGCGAACAACAACGTCTCAACACCATAATCTAACTCTTCGCGCCACGCCCCTTTTAAACCCTAACAGTATATCTCAGACTATTCCAACGAAAACCAACATCGAGGGCAGAGTGACTGCAAGAGCTGCTCTGCCGGGAAGAGTTCGGCGCCGGGAGAGAGCTGCGTAGACTGCTCTGCCGGGACTCCAAAATTCCGACTCCATGGCAAGTGAATCAAGAAACTGCTCAAATTACTATGGGTATTACGACAGTCATCGGTGCGTTCCTGAAGTGGTGCGCCGTATGCAGCTGCGCCAGGAGAAGCTGCTTCAGGTGCTGCGCTGAGGTATTAGGCAGGATCATCATCATCTGTTGGTTTCTTCTCAGGTAAGAAGCCGCGAGGAGCGAAGCGACGAGCGGATATATACATTACTTCTTGTAGATAAGCTCATGAACAATACGATGTCAGCGAGGACCAAGTAAATGAGCGGTGCTCAGATCCTTATAAAATCAAAGACTTCGTTAAGGGTTTTTTCATAGGCATCTCCGAAAGTTGGTGGTTGGTTGATGTTGTAAAATTGACAGTGACGTTCGCTTGGGAGTACTCTAAAGATAAGAAGAAGTTCCAAAAGCGATTCGGCACCGGGATAGTATACGTAGGCGACGACGACGAGTTCTGGATATCCGGTGCGGGGTCTGCGGAGAACCAAGCTAAGGCGAAGAAGAAGAAGATTCCGACGACCATTTTCGACGGACTTCAAGACAAAGTTCACAAGAAGACGGGGGAGCTGATCGCGGGTCAAGTCTTAAAGGTCAGCGGATTGGAGGAAGGAGAGTAGCAGGAGAACGAGAGGGAGAGGGTTGGGTGGGGTCAGGGGGTCGGGGGGTAGGAAAGAGAAGAGTAGGGAGAGGAAAAAAACCCAAAACCTCCCCCACAAAAAACACGAGCGGGGGAACAAGTAAGAAAGAGTGGGATGAAATAGGGTTCGGGAAGGGAAAGAGCGGAATGAAATATGGGTTAGGGTGTGAAGGTAACATACGAAAAGTGAACAAGGGACGTTTGGCAGCGTCGTCTCACGTTCGTCTTGTCAGACGTTTGAGATTCCACATCTCAGTTGACAACGATGAATGTTTTAGGAGGAAGTCTACTTGGTTAGCTCCAGAAACTGCCACAACGTATAAAAAAGTAAGAAAGAGCGGGATGATATATGGGTTGGAGTGTAGGGACGTACGAAAATTGAACAGGGTGTTCACTGCCATCATCGAGATTAAATCTCCGTGGCGTTTTTACAATGAAACGTATTAGGAGGGAGTCTACAAGGTAGCTCCGGGAACCGTAAGATTGTATAACGGGAACGTATGAATAACTGATATAGTGTTAAATTCAGAAAAACCAAAACAACAATCTTAAATTTCTTAACTTAAAACACTAATAAAACTACATGCATCCTAAAAACTTGTCCTCCCCTCTCTCCTCTCAAACCCACCCCCAAACCTTCAAAAACCCATCCCACGTAACACTAACCCCCCCCTCCCCCCCTTTCAAATCCCTAACCTTTCCCTTCAAACAAATCTGCTGTTTAACCTCCCCTTCCCTCTCCCAAACCATAATCCCCTCCTCTCCACTCGCTACAATTAACGATCCGGAAGGGTCCCAGAAAGACCTCGCGTTAAAGTAATCGTTCGAAGTGTGACCGTAGAGATTTTGTATAATTTTAGAAGTTTTTAAATCAATAAGAAGTATACGTGACGTGTTCGTGCTTAAAGCTAGAAGAGAGGAATCGGGGTTTACGCTCATGTACATAATCCTGTTCAGCCACGAGCGCGAGTTAGAAAAATTTAATGAATGCGATAGCACGCTTGTTACGTGTTTCTAATTTGAAGTACCTGAATGATTGGTGTTCATCGAATTCCCTTTCGTTTAATGATAAACTCTCAATCTCCTCTCCCTCTTCGTTTAAGACTTTAACGTATACACCAGTAGTATAAATGTATATCTTCTCATTAGAAACAGTACAACACTCAATACCATCCTTAAAATTCTTCCTAATAATATCACCATTAGGTTTAACGATACGTAATTCCCCTGATCTACTACTTAAAAATAAATCATCTCCCATAAACTCCATACAAACACAAAATTTCTTAAACTTTATTAAAACCTTCCATTCTCCTTCAAATTTAAAAACGTTACCGTCCATAAGTGCTACATATATATTTTCTGAGTTTGAGAGAATATTAATAATAGGAGATTGAAAAGTGTGAAGGAGGATTATTGATTCAGTTGAACTAGGTAGTTTTGAACCATCAGGGTTGTATAAACCAGGATACATTTTATAAAGCCCACCTTCGACGCCTCCGGAGAATATGTGAGGTTTATTATTTGGTTGGTAAACGCATAAACCGTTGGGAGTGTGGGGAGAGGGGATTGAGGATAGGAGGGTTAAGGTTTTTGAGGTTATGGGAGGGAGAGAGGAGGTGAAGGGAGGAGGGGGGGGGAGACCAGATTGTTTTAGGAGGAGAGCTGAGAGGGGGGTTAGACAGACGATTTATTATGATGCGTTTTAATTAATAGCTAAACTTTCACGTCACTTCACGTCGCTTCGCTAGTTTTTCTTGAAGCAGTTTCGATTCTATTCGTTCTCTTGCTCGTCATCGTCACATCCTCTCAATTCTCTTTCTCACCTTTAACACCCTCATTCTCTCCCCTCAACCTCTCAACTTCCTCCCTCAACTCCAAATTCTCCCTATCCAACTTCCTAACCACACCGCTTAATTCGGTTACTTTAGCTTTGCAACATGTGAGCTCAGTGCGTGCGGAGAGAAGCTGATCATGGAGACCGAGGGAACCGAGATCTTCCATTTTTAAAGGAGGAGGGGAGGAAGGGGGGGGAGGGGAGAGAATTGAGTTTTTGTAGGGTATAGTTCTCGGCTCGTCTTTAAATTAGCGTACAATGCGATACGTTTCAATGTTAATTTCACTTTCAAAGTTGGTTCAGCTCGCAAAAATTCCTGAAACTTTGATCGCTTCATACACTTTCAGTTTACGTCGTACAGTTTTTAAAGGTTAATCATGGGACAACGTGTATCATCAAAAGTTCACAAGTAAGTCTCTTATCCTCCTATCCTCACTTATAACATGTTTTTAAGGTCCCTCAATCGCTCGACTTCCGAGTCGACTCCTCCTCCTTCATCAATGCGTAACCTTCGGTGGGATCGAACGACGTGCACGCGTTCGACGAACGTGCGCGTGATCTCAGCGGATATCTCAGCCTGGCGTGTCGAGCGCGCGCCACGAAACCGTGCTTGCCGCCGCCGAACCCGAGACGCCCGACTCCGAACGAACGAACGAACTCCTCTAATCCTTCTCTTCTAACCCGAGATACAGCTTTAGACAGAGTTTAGTAAGACCATTAGAAAAAGCGTTAAAGGAAAAAGATAAACTCACGCATAGTCAGGTTATGGAAGATACAGCCGCGAAGAAGAGTCAGGTGAGAATTCAGTGTCTCGTCTCGTCCCTCCTCCACTTCTCCCTCAAAAAACAACGATCGATCGAACTATCAAAACGAATCAATTCATTCTTACACCAACGACGAGACCAGGCAGCGAAATTAGGTACAAAATACACTGATCCGAGTGCTTTAATAACCGGTTTTAGGAGAGATGAGCATTCGACAAAGTCTGATAATGATGAATTTTTAAGGTATAATCAAGGTCTTACCTCAGGACCTGCTCATGGTGTACTTGATAAAAGGGAAGTGGGGGGGGAGGAGTTTAGTCCTGAAATGTTAAAGTTTATGTATGATTTAGGTGAAGCTTCAACACCTAAAATAAAAGGACCGGAGAGAGAAGATATTAAACGTGAAATCTCAAGACCAATGCCTTCTTCGAAATTAAAAGTAGGGCCGAGAATTGTTGAGGAGAGAGAAAAGGGGGTTTTGGATGGAGAGACTGTTAAGACGATTTTAATGGGGTTAGAAGGGGAGATTGTTGAGGATAAATTAGGTGGTGGAGGTGGTGGTGGGATTAGAAAAAAAGGGAAATTAGGCGGATTAGAGAATACGGTTAAAACTGATTTACCTATAATAGAATATGAGAAAGTTGCGGAGGAATATGGATTGAAAGTTGAGGAGATTAAAATTATACATGGACAGTTATGTACGCCGAAGGTATTGGTGGAGAAAATGACGGGGGATGTTAAAGGTGTTTGGAGGGATACGGGTTTTTAATGTTGAAATGATTTTGTATTCAAAAATCATTTTTTTTCATATATGATAATCTCGACCGCTACCATATTTCCATAATTCTCTTTTTCTTCGATTCCTCCAACCTTCAATTCCTCCTCCCGATTCAGGAGCGATCATGGATGAGTCGAGCCAGTTGTACAACGCCATCATGAAAACGTGTCCCATCCACTCCGTAAGTTCTTTCGGGCCGACGACTTTTAGCAGAGTGGGGATATTCAACGGATCTATGATCGTGGCCATGGTGATGACTTTCAGTAGCGGTCCTGGTTTGACGACGTCCTGATTGAAACTGCAAAAATGTTAGGCGTTACATTAAATCAGATCGCCTCGCAAAGTTCAACTCACCTCTTCCAAACAAGCTCATCAGAACTCATCATCCCCTTGTAATTATTCCTCATCAAACGATTAATAAAAACTGCATCCCTCGTATCATCCATCGGAACCGACATTGACTTCTGGAACATCCACGTGCAGGCTTGGTTGGGGAGGTAGCCGTTCATGAGGTTGAGGTCGTTTTTGCTTGTGACGTTTTCGGAGATGGCCTCGGTGAGGGAGTCGGAGTATCGGTTAAGATGCCTGAGCATCGCGCCGAAGCCTGCGACGGCGGAGGAGTGAAGTGACGACGAATTATTAATTGTTATTATTATAGCTCATCGCTTTGCTCCTCGCGGGCTTCTCACCTCCGAAAGAAAGAGGAGATTGAACGCCGCTGGCATCGCCAACGCTGACGATCCTATCGAAATCCATCTGTATCGGAGAGTTCTTGAAAGTCTTGAACACGCCAGTGAAGCTCTTCGCCGGCTTGAAACTCCCCTCATCCATGCACTCTTCGACGGACTTGCCCTCCCCGAACCCCTCGTGGTTCTCATTCATGTAGCCGGGAAGCATCGCGACGTAGTCGTTCCACACGCTCTCGACGCCATCCCGACGGGAATCGTCGTCCAGGTACGTGAAGAGGTAGGTGGTTCTTTTGCCGTTGATGTTGGGGAATGACTCCCAGAAGTACTGGCGGCGCTGTGAGGAGAGGAGAGGAGAGTTAGAGTCGTTGACATTTGAGTTACGACAGCAGTGTGAAGGCTCACCTCTCCAGTTCCTAAATCAACTATGTCGTCGTCGCTCACTATTAAATCAGCGCCTCTGTACTCGGGCTTGAAACCGTCAGCCTGAGTACCGACCACGATGCAGACGCCGTTCGCCACCTCGTCTCCTCGTATCTGCTTGCTAATAGGAGAACCGTTTCCCATGCAGTCGACAACCAGCTTGGACGTTATGTATATATCTTCTTCCGCTTGAACGACGGCGGAGGTGGGAGTTATCGTGACGCCTTTTACTGATGTCGATTCGTGTACTACGCCACCGCTGGATTCGAAGTTGGAGCGGATCGTGGAGATAAGGGATTTGGGGGAGATGCCGCGGTTGAGCACGCCGGGGAGGGAATGGGTTTGCTGCGAGCGAAGCAGCGAGCAAAGCGAGCGTGAGCTGGGTTGTAGTGGTGAATTTGTTTTGTAGGTCAACTGACCTCCGAGTTGAACTTTACTCTGGTTTTTTCGTAATCAATGAAAGGGATCGATTGGATCTGCTCGTCCGTCATGATCGCCTTGAGCTCCTCGAGCTCGTTGTTTCCGATGTTCCAATCTGCAAGGAGCGAAGCGACGACGAGTTAGTTTAGAATATTCTTAATGCGAGGAGCAAGAGTGACCTCATACCTTGGTCGCGACCCTGGACGAGGCCTCGCTCGACGACGCAGACGGAGAGGCCGCGGGATTGGAGCGAGGCGGCGAGGACGATTCCGAGGGTCCCACCGAGGATCGTGACGTCGTAGGTTGGGGCGGAGTGGGAGATTTGGGATTGGGTCGAGACGGAGACAAAGGGCGTGGTAGTCGGAGGCGCTGGGCGGGGAGGGAAAGGATGGGAGGTGTTAAAAATAAATACCGGCCGAGAGTTCGACGATTTCGACGAGGATCCCACCTCGATTAACTTTTAACACGCCAGAATCCACCGCCTGGCCAGCCCCAAGCGACCTGGTGTCGATCGAGTTGGCGATTATCGACAGCGGCACAGCCACAGAAGTCGCCTCGAAGATTCTCCTTATAGTTGCTGAATGAAGGTAGGCATTAGAGTCACTGTTTGCTATCGTGAGGAAGAGTAGCGCGTAAAACCATGTATGAATGTTCATGAGAGTTGAAAAATGAGAAATTGGAAATCCAGAAAAGCCCTTATTCTTAGATTTTGTATCAAAAAACCCCAAAATTATGTTGATTTCCCTGGGAAGGGGAATTTGGAAAACATCCAAAAGTTGCGAGTTCGAGTAAGAAAATTTAATCTTTAGAAGTCCTCGCTTATTATCACTAACCCTTATTTACAGGTCTCGTCTTTGACGTTATCGGTGTGCAAGCATCGTTGTCTTTGTGGCGCAATGGACAGCGCGTTGGACTTCTATCTTTTTTTTGCTCCTGGAGGCGACGATTAAGAGGGGAGCTGAATGAGAAGAAAACGAGACTAAGAGAAGAAGAATGAAAAAAAGAATGATTTGAAATGAACAATCACTATGCGCTTTAATACTCTTTCCCCCTTCCTCTTGTCTCGTCGTTGATCTGATCGTCTTCCTCGCTATGTGCACTGTTGGCGCTTTGATTCGGGTCCGTCTCTCCGATCGCGAACTCCATCCAGTTGCGCCACGTGTTCCACTTCCCTCCCATCTCTAAATTTTCCTTTATGCTCGTGTCGTACACTGGGGTGTGAGCAGCGTTAGAATGTTTCAACGTAAATCCGTTCACATTTCCTCGCTTCGCTCACCTTGCTTGTGATCCCTCTCCAAAACTTTCTTCACGGCTCCATCCCCCCCCAACCACACCCCGTTCAAAAACCCCGTCGCCTCGTCCAACTTCCCGTCCGGCCTAGGGATGGGCTTCAGGTTCGCGTCCAGCTTGTACGCGAGAGGAACGGCCCGGGGGAGCGACAGATTAATAACATCCTTCGGATCGATGTTCTCCAATCGCATAATCATCGATCGAAGGTTATTCTCGTGTCCCACGATTAGAATCGTCTTCCCCTCCTTCAAACTGGGAACGACGGTCTCGTCCCAGAACTTCGTGGTCCTGGCTCTGGTGTCCTTCAGGCTCTCGGCTTCGGGGATTTTCTCGAGCATGTTGCGATATCGCATGTCTTTACCGGGGTAGTAAGGGTGATCGTTCTCCATGGGAGGGGGAGGATCGTCCCAGGAGCGCCTGTGGGTCACGACGAGCGGTGAGCGAACGAGCAAAGTTAGAATGATCCGTCTTCGTCTTCAGCTTCGTGACTTCATTCATCTCAATCGCTTCGCTCCGCTCCTCGCTCCCCCCCCCTCCCCTCCCCTCACCTCCAACTCTTGACCTTCTCTGGACCCCACTCCTCCACCACCTCCTTCTTATTCTGCCCAACAAGCTGCCCGTAATGCCTCTCATTCAACCTCCACGACTTATAAACCTGAATATACTCCTGCCTCGTCTCCATCAGCACTAAATTCGTCGTCCTAATACTCCTCCTCAACAGACTAGTATGAACCTCGTCGAACATTAAACCGGATTTGTAGAGGATTTGACCGGCGACGCGGGCTTCGAGGACGCCGTCGGCGGTTAAGGGGGTGTCGGTCCAACCGATGAAACGATTGTCGCGGTTCCAGGTTGATTGACCGTGGCGGAGGAAGCAGAGGGTGAAGGGAGTGTTCTGGGGGAATTGAGAGGGGTAGGGGAAGGAAATGGAGGACGAGTGAGGGGGTGGATGAGTTGGGGGTGTTTATTGGATTTCGGGTGACGGTTTCGGTGATTTTGCAATGCGCTAGCTCGGTCGGGGCGGTTGAGGAGGAGAGAAGAGGAAAGGAGGGTGGAAAGAGGGAGGAGGAGAACGCTTCGTGTCGATATCTGTAAACTCAGTGGAGTGGTCACTATGATCAATCGGCTCACCTGGTTTAACGATACGAATTCGTCTTTTTCATCGTTTAAGAGGGGAGAGCAACGGGAGTAGGAGCGATGATTTCGGCCCAGGTTCGGGAGGTGATTGCGAGATAGCTGAGGGCGTAGCAGAGACGTGGGAAGCAGGGGCCGGGAAAAAGACGACAACAGCCGCGAGGCTGGTGTGCGAAACATGAATAAAGGGAGGAGAGAGAGAGGGAGGAAGGGGAGATTAGAATTTGAGGTGCCAAGGATTTTGACGAGATTGCTTTCGATCATCTCTATGCATTGCATGATACCTGGACATCTTCGTTCGCGTTGAGACAATAAACATCGTTACCGTGCTTTTAACCACCTGTTTCCTGCTAGAATTGCTTTCGAGAATTCAATTCCATCGTTCCTTATCCCTTTAAACAAACTTTTCGCTCGACCCCGTCTCACCCGCCCTCCGACCAAGTACCCGCCCGCAACATGTCGAAAACACCTAAACGTAAAGCTAATAATTCAGCCACATCTTCTACGCCAGTTACGCACGAATCTAAGCGCCGCAAGGATGCTCGATCTGAGCAAGTTAAAGGCCTCATGGAGAAAATAAGAGAGTCAGGCTCGTTGGAGTGACCTGTCGATAGAGCACTCGAAATGGTAGAGGCGCTGATTACTGTTAATAAGGAGATTGGGCTCAAATCGAAAAAAACCGCCACCCTAGTCACCTTACGGCTTTGGTTACGTACAGACAATACTGTCACACAACTGAAGTTACAAGCAAGGAACTCTACACGCCTAAGAACAGTATGGCTTTGAACGCACGTAGAACAACAGAAACAATAACTGTAGAGCTACCAAATCTAACTAAGAACAAACTGCTTGCCACTCTCTTGCCTTTGAAATGGGAGAGTTATGAATTGAATGATTATGACGCTTATGTGAACAGGGCGATGGTGCTCAATGACGAAGTCCTCCTCCCATTTCTCATCATTTTAAAGGAGAATCTTGAGGATTTGCAGGAAGTACTTGGCAGCGTTGACGACTGATTAAAGGAAGCTGAGGAAGTCGAACGATTTGTAACCGAAGCGCTATCATCTCCAAATGAAGATATGGAGTGGAGTTTACCTCGACCTGAAAATTTAACGTACAAGGACAAGTTCAAGGTTAACCCTGAAAACGTTAAGGAGAGGAGTCGATTCTTGAACTCCTTGACACATGCAAAATCTTGGGAATTAGGAGATGATTAAGGGCGCAAAAAAATCAAAGCATTTGCTGTGTTAAAACCCAAACAATTTTTAGTCTATTTCTTCTCCACCAACAGCAGCACCCCCCCCC
>BLQM01000390.1:1823-53663 GCA_012489335.1 Triparma laevis f. inornata | reverse complement strand
CTCCTCCTCCTCCTCCCCCTCCCTTGAACCTGATGACGGTTCCCTTCCCCCCCTCGCGGGCTCCTACATCCTCGATTCCTCTGCTATGGGTACGAATATAATGAGTGGTTTATTTTTAGGAACAGCTTTATTATCTCTAGGTGAGACGGCGACTCTGTGTTTCCAACTCAGTGCCCTTTCTAACAACTTCTCTTACAGCTTCGAATACCTCCGGAACATCTTGTAACATAATCGACGATCCAGAAGTAAAATTTTTCAATTCCCAAATGCATGCTTCCTCCATCCTCGCTCTAATGGCCACAATCTCCGGTCTAGGCTGCGCCTTCCTCCTTCCTCTAATCGGCGCTTTAGTTGATTACACACCTCACCGTAAGTGTATAGCTATTATTTCAGCTTTATTTTTAACAACAATTAACGCGTCGCAAGTTGAAATAGGGAAGAATACGATCGCATGGCAGATTGTAGGATACCTTCAAGTTCTAGCTGCGTGGATATATCAGATTCATAACGTTACTAAATTCGCATATCTCCCTGAAATATCATCTTCCCCTTCTATAATAAGTAAAATTAATTCAAAGAATACAGGTGTACAATTTTTTGCACAGTTTCTTTTCCTCCTAATTGTGATTATACTTAGTATGATTATAAACGGTGATGGTGGGAATTTAATTAAGAATGATGTTATGACTGCACGATTATCTCAATTATTAACTGCTATTTTTAGTGCTTACGCTTTTACGAAATCTTGGTTACACTTTCCAAAGGTAAAAGCTCTACAGCAAATACCACCTAAAACTCCTTTAATCCTTCTCGGTTTCAAAAAAGTTTTTACTACGATAAGGTGAAGAACTGCGAGAGCGAACGTGACGAGCTGAGAATGCCTTAATTCCGCGAGTTATGAGACTAAGCAACGTAACTCCAGCTGGATATCGACGCTACTATCACTGCCGCGTAATTTTAACGCAATTATAACGTAATTATAACGTAATTATAACGTAATTATAACGTAATTATAACGTAATTATAACGTAATTATAACGTAATTATAACGTAAATTTAACGGCAATCGTTCATGTGACTTGCAACGCGTCGTCGCTCGCTCGCAGAAATCTTTCAATGCATCATAAAACCCTCTCCTGGTTCCTCTTAACAGTTGCATTAGGTGAAGCTGCTGCTAACAGTTTTACGTCAGTTGCGGTTACTTACACAACCATCGTTCTTAAAATGACTGCTTTAGAAAGTGGTTTATTATTCGTATTAGTACTTTTTAGTGCTGTACCTGGTGCGTGGTTAAGTGAAAGGTTTGTTACGTCTCGGATTGGTAGCGTTAGAAGTTTTAAATTGTCTCTAATTTGCTGGACGATTGTCACCTGTATTGCGCCGATGTTTATGTCGAAACCGAGTCAAAAAAATACGTCATATATTTTCGGTGTTATGTGGGGGGGATTGTTTGGATGGTATTATCCAACTCAGATAACTGTTTTCGTTAGCCTTATACCTCGTAAACAGAATGGGGAGATGATGGGTCTTTTTATATTTATAGGTCAGGTATTGAGTTGGTTGCCTGGTAAGAAGCCCGCAAGGAGTCGAACGCGGCAGAGAGCTGAGAACGAGCTGGGAATAAGTTATGAGGCGAGAGCTAAGTGAACCGTGAGTAACGATACTAGAAGCAAGTTATACTTACTCGTCGCTTCGCTCGCCGCTCGTCGTAGTTTTAATTTTTGGGGTATTGAATGAAAATGGATATGGGATGGGATGGGGGTTGGGGGTTGTTGGGTTGTTTTTTGGATTGGCTTGGGGGAGTTTTCAGGTTAAGGTTGAAGGAGGGATTGAGGAGGCGATTGAGAGGAAGGATGATGAGGGGGTTGAATTAGTTGAAAGTGGTGAAAGTGGGGGGAGGTTTGAAATGATCCCGATTGATGATAATGCCTTTACGATCGAGGATGATGAGGATGATTTGGAATGACGGAAGGAAGGGGTAGAAAGTTCATTTGCAAACAAACGTCCCTGTTTGCTTCTATATTACTCTGCCTTCTCTTAATCGCTCTCCCCCCCCTTTCTCTCTCTCTCTCTCGCTACCCAAACCCTCAACTCTCAACTTCTCTACTCGACCTACAAACTCTACTCGGCAGCGTTGGGAGGGTTGATGGCTCCGTCCAACGCCTTGGCGTCCTCGATCTTGGCTCTGGGACTGACGGGAGGAACGTCCTCCGCCTTCTTCTTCTTTGGGTTATCGATGGGTCCGGTGGCTCCGCAGATCTTCTCTAATCCTGCCTTTAATTCCTTGTTGTCGATCTCTCCGCTTCCGTCCTTGTCGATCTGCGAAGAGCGTAGCGAGTCGCATAAAATTCGGCGTTAATTTGTTAGAAATGCGTGGCGATGATAGTGACGACGCTGTTGCGATTGAAGCTACTAGCGCAAATGAATTACGATCGTAAATATCGTACTCCCAGCTCGTCGCTTCGCTCCTCGTGGTGCCTCACCTGACGGAACAAGTCCAACATCCTGATCTTGCTCTTTTTCATGTGCGCCTCGAGCTGCATGATGGTTCCTCCAGCGTTGGCGGCGAACTCGTCCATCTCACTAGGTTTGTCGAGCTTGGCGACGGTGAACTGGAACTCTCCCCAGCTGATGTCACCGTCGGCTTCGGGGTCGACGAACCTGAAAAATACAAGTTATTAGTAATAACATAAATTGAACCCCCCCCCTACGCAATCGCCTCACCTCAAGAAAGTCCTGATGTTCTTGGTGCTCATCTTGATCTTGAGCTTCTTGATTCCCTTCTTGAGCTCCCTCTCGTCGATGACGGGCTCTCCTCCCGGCAGGGTGGAACTCGTGTTGACTGAGTCGAACCAGTCTCCGAGCTGCAACGAGCGTAGCGAGTTGCATGAAGATTGGCGATTACGAGTTAGAAATGAGTAGCGATAAAAGTGGAATACAATTGATCAAAACGGCAAGGCGGAGCATTATCAGCTCGTCGCTTCGCTC
This sequence comes from Triparma laevis f. inornata, assembly GCA_012489335.1. Taxonomy (NCBI): domain Eukaryota; class Bolidophyceae; order Parmales; family Triparmaceae; genus Triparma; species Triparma laevis. The sequence continues at coordinate 50,675 of BLQM01000390.1, read as the reverse complement.
CTCGCAGCTCCTCACAGATCCTCACCTCTTTTCCGCTGTCGGTGATCTTCTTGACGACGGCCTGCATCATCTTCTTTCCCTTGGCCTCGACTACGGCGTTGGCGCGGGCCCTGCATCCGTCCCTGAATCCGGCGATGAGCTCATCCTTGGTGATACCGTTCTCGTCGGGGTCCAAGAAAGACATCAAATCGACAACCGCGTCTCCGGTGGGAGGCTTGCTGCAGTCGGGCTGCGTACACGAGTTAGAATTGCGTTGCAACAGTGGCGTCGCTTCATTCCTCGTGCTCATTCTCCGCTCCTTGCTGTCTCACCTCCTCCTCCGGCATGGGCTTGCTCAACGCCTTCCTCTCTGCGGCCTTCTTGGCCCTGGCCAAGGCGGCCTTACTGGGCTGCGCCAACTTAACGAAAAAGGCCTTCATCTCTGCGCTGTCGATCTCGCCTCCTCCGTCCTTGTCGACCTTGCGGAACAAGTCGGAGATGCGCATGTAACCTTTCTTCATGTGCTTCTCGAGCTTGTCCATGGCGTTCCCGACGGAATTCTCGAAGGCGTCCATGGCGAGGGGCTGTAGAAGAGTGGCGTGTGTGTTAGTTAACGATTCATGCATTGTTAAAACCCGACTACATACACACCTCGCTTCTCTCGGCCTCCCTCTCTCACCTCATCCTTCGTCGCAACCTTCGCGTTGAACTCGTCAATGTCGATGTCCCCATCCGCGTCAGGGTCCAAGTAGGCCTTCAAGTGCTTGGTCTGCTTCTTCCTGAAGCCGAGCTTCTTCAAGGCGTCTAAGAACTCGCTCGTGTCCAAGCCGGGGGTCTCCTCCCCGGGCATGGCTTCGGTGTTGCTCTCCTCGAACCACGCCGCATGCTTCTTGTCCCCGAGGGCCTCCAAGAGCTTGCTCAAGAACTTCTTTCCGTTCTCCTCGGCCTCGGCAGTGGCACGAAGGCGGCGTCCGGCCCTGAAGGCGTCCTCGAACTCGTCCTGGGAGACTCTGTCTCCGTCGGGGTCCTGCGTTGAGCGAACGAGCGAAGCGACGAGTTAGTTTAGAATGTTCTTAATGCGAGGATCGTTTAAACAGTTCGTAACTCGTCGCTCTGCTCCTCGGCTCGCTTCACTCGCCACTCGCTCTCGCCATGAACGAGATGATGGTGGCGATCTCGTCATCAGATACAGCAGCAGCAGCCATTTTTTGTTTCTGGTCGGTTTTGTAGTACTTAATTCCTGCAGACAAAAGAAATAATAAGTTAGACCATATTTTAATACTCCTGAGCCCGTCTCTCCACGTGTCAGCACTCCCCATCAAGCGTCACGTCCCCATCTCCACACCCAAAAACCCATATTCCCCGACCCACCCCCCCTAAAACCCTCCCCACATCCATCATCACCATACCCCACCCCAGTGCAACTTTTTTGTCCCCCAAATACACCCCCACTCCAAGCATACACAACCCGGAAACGCCTAACGGACCCTTTGGTCGTTTCCCCTTGGCTATAGCCATATAAGGTCGTATAATCCTTATGAACCACGGGCCACGCGTCATTTACCCTGCCAAGCCCGCTCCACCCCCCTCTGACACTTTAATGACGCCGACGAGGAAGAACTTACCTCTCGAAAGTGGGCTGCGGCGCTGACCTTCGAGGCAGTGAAAGATAGTATCATACGAGGCCAATATTCCCGTCTAGTTCTGGAGAAATAACAATTTTACGCCATAATCCCGTATCCCCACCTCGCACGCCTACATCGAGTTCTGGCCGCTTCCACCTCGTAGACTCATTCATTCATAGCTTGCACTTACCCTCTGCATGTGAAACGAGGATCAGTTTGGGGCTTTAGAAAATATTGAATTGGTCGGAAAAATAGGACGAGAAGAGAAGGGCGGGGAGAGAAGTTTAAGGATTGCTCCGTCGAGTTAGTCGATTGCTCTGCAGACGATCTTGTCACAAGATCAAAGCATATCTAGGTCGGGGGACATGAGCGCCGATGAGGGAGGAGGAGAAGGGACCAAGCATCGAAGGTTGATGTTAAACGGCAATGATACTCCGCGATCGGTTCACGAGGATGATAGTACTATATCACCGCATGATATTGCGAATGATGATTGGGAGGATGATTCGGTGGCAGATGGAGCGGGCAGGGATGGGGTATCTGCGAGGAAGCATGGGCGGCCTAGGGTAGAGGGAGTGGAACGAGATAAGTGGGAGAACAGCATACGGACATGTGGGATATCAGTGTGTAAATATAAGGCTGGTGTTACGTCAAGTATGAAGAGTCATAAGGCTGCGAAGCATGGGATCAATGTGGTCTAGTTCTCATGCGATCAAGATAACTGCGGCTACAAAGCAAAGCATGCAGGTAACGTCACACAACACAAACGAAATGTTCACAGCATTAGCGTTGTTTGGCACCAATGAGATTCATGCAAATACAAAGTCAAGCGATCAAGCAGCTTAAAAACACACACAAGCGAGATATTCACAATATCGGCGTGGTTTGGCACCACTGCGATTCATGCGAATACAAAGCCAAGAGCTCAGACATCCTCAAACAACGCAAACAACAAGTTCACAACATTGGCGTCGTTTGGCACTAATGCGATTCGTGCGACTTCAAAGCAAAGAGAGCAAGCGCCGTCAAACAACACAAACGACATATTCACAACATTGGCGTCATCTTTCATCAATGCGTTTCATGCGACTACAAAGCAAAGTCCGCAGGCAACCTCAAACTTCACAAACAAAATGTTTACAACATTAACGTCGTATGGCACCATCGCGATTTATGCGACTACAAAGCCAAACAAACAAGCAACATCAAACAACACAAACAATTTGTTCACAATATTGACGTCGTGTGGGGCACCAATTCGATTCATGTGACTACAAATCAAAGCAAGCTAGTCAACCTCAAAAGTCACAAAAAACGAAAACACTAAACCCACCACCAACCCTGGAAAAATGTATCTCATATAATTCCAAAAACATCTACCCAAAAATCCATCATTTTTAATTAAAATCAAAATTTGTGCTGGATCGTTTTTAAGGCTCGTACAAGCCAATTGACGAATTAACGCCAGTTTTCCCCCAACTTCAAATGCTCCAAATATGCCCCACCCCCACCCAATACCCCAAAACCTCCCCCAAACCACCCCAACCCAAACCCAAACCATTATTCCCACTCAACAGTAGCGGGAGGCTTGGACGAGATGTCGTAGCACACCCTGTTAATCCCTCTAACCTCGTTAATAATCCTGTTGCTAATGCTCTCCATGAGCTCGTACGGCATTCTGTAGAACTCAGCAGTCATGAAGTCGGTGGTGGTGACGCAGCGGATGGAGCAGACGTTTTCGTAGGTGCGCCCGTCTCCCATGACGCCGACGGATTTTACGGGGAGGAGGACGGCGAAGGCCTGGGCGATGTCGCGGTAGACGTTGGCCTTCCAGAGCTCCTGGATCAGGATGTCGTCGGCCTCCTGCAGGATCTTGACTCTGTCGGGGGCGACCTCTCCCAAGATCCTGATGGCGAGTCCGGGTCCGGGGAAGGGGTGCCTCCAGACGCTGGCCTCGTCGATTCCAAGGGCTGTGGAGGGGTGAGGAGCGAAGCGACGACGAGTTAGTATAAAATGTTCGTAATGCTCGTCGCTTCGCTCTACGCTAGGCTTCGTCCTCGCACTCACCGACTCCGAGCTCCCTGACCTCGTCCTTGAAGAGCTCCCTCAAAGGCTCGATGAGCTTGAGCTTCATGGAAGCGGGGAGGCCTCCGACGTTGTGGTGGGTCTTGATGGTGGCGCTGGGTCCCTTGTACGAGATGGACTCGATGACGTCAGGGTAGAGGGTTCCCTGCAAGAGGAAGTCGCAGGCTCCGCTGGAGGCGATGATCTTGTTGGCCTCCTCCTGGAAGATGTCGATGAAGGTTCCTCCGATGATCTTCCTCTTTGTCTCGGGCTCGGTGACTCCGGCGAGCTTTCCCAAGAACAGGTCCTCGGCGTTGACGCAGTTCAGGTTGATCCCGCAGTCCTCGCGAAGCCTCTTCAGGACCTTGGTGGACTCGTTCAAGCGGAGGCAACCGTTGTCAACGAGGACAGCGTGGAAGCGGTCTCCGATGGCGCGGTTCATAAGGACGGCGGCGACGGTGGAGTCGACTCCTCCGGAGACGGCCCCGATGACGTGGCCGTCTCCGACCTGCTTCCTGACGCTTTCAATAAATTCGTTGGCGTAATCCTACGACGAGCGTAGCGAGCCGAGGAGCGAAGCGACGAGTTAGTTTAGAGTGTTCTTAATGCGAGGAGCGCAGCGACGAGTTGTATGGCGCCTTCGTAATCTTGTCCTTCCGCTCCTCGTTAGTTAGCTCTCGCTCCACATCCTCGTCGCTTCGCTGCTCGGTAATTTATTACGTATTCTTAATGCTCGTCACTTCGCTCCTCGCAGTAACTCGCATAAATAACGCCTTCCCAGCCTCGCTCACCTTCATCTTCCAATCAGCCGGACTCTCGCAAACTCCAATAACGAAGTTCTTCAAAACATCCTTCCCCTTCGGACTATGCGTAACCTCCGGATGAAACTGCAACCCCCACATCCTCGTCTCCAAATTCTGAATAGCCACAAACTCCGCATTATCTGTACTCCCGCACTTCGTGAAACCAGTAGGAACCTCGTGGAGCTTATCACCGTGAGACATCCACATGATTTCCTCTTCTTCCAAACCTTCAAAGATTCTGCATTTACTCATTCCTGAAGTTTTCATCGTAGCCTTTCCGAATTCGCGCTCTAGGCCGGGAGCTACGCGGCCGCCGAATACGAAGGCTAGCTCTTGCATGCCATAGCAGATTCCTAGGATGGGGATTTTCTTTTCTTTTATTAACGACCATACTTCAGGATCAACATGAGGGCTGCCCTCCTCGTAAACGCTCGCGGGTCCTCCAGAGAGGATGATACCGGTTAGGGTATGCTCTTCGAGGATTTCGCGTTTTACGAGACAGGAGTAGAGTTCGCAGTAGACGTTCATTTCGCGAACGCGGCGGGCGATTAGGTGAGAGTATTGGGAACCGAAATCGAGGATGGCGATTTGGGGCCTGAGGGGGAGGGGAGGGGTGGGGGGTTAGAGGGGACGAGGGGGGTGAGGAGGGGAGAGAATCTAGTGACGGGGGGAGGATACACAAAGTGAAAAAGCGATGTCGATGTGGGGTTGGAGGATTTTTGGGGAGGTCGGAGTCTTCGGTTGTAGGGATGTAGGGAATTTTGGTGTAGAGGGCGGAGAAGTTGCTCGCGTGGAGGTTCATTTTCGTTCAATGGATTTGGGAGGGTAGGAAAGAACGGCCGGGGGGAACGATGGAGGGCTCCGGGAGCAAAGTGGAATTTCTGTCTAAAACGGGACGTTGTGGCGTGGCTCGTAATTGGAGTATGCGGGCGTACCTCTCGAGGTTCCCGAGCTGGGAGCTCTGCTTGAGATATTCTTCGGACATTTTTTTGTGGATGTTTTGTGAAAAAGTGAGGGAAAGAATTTCTGAGAAAGTTTAGCAGCACAAAAACTCGAAACCTACGAACCAAGATGTCCAAAAATGTAGCCTCCGAGTCTAAGGATGGCTACTAGGCTCTAAAAACGAGCAAGAAGCGCGGCGGGGAGTACGAGGAGAATGAGGATGGCGATAACATTATTGAGGGAACGGTGGCGGCCAATTCGACGACTATGACGACGGTTTCTGCTCCTGCGACAAACGATCAGTTCATGCACACTCCTGAATTCAGGAGACACTTCGTTTATTTTGTTCCGGTTGATGCGCTGATGGCGCTGAGGTTGGCGATGAAGGCGTGGAAGGTGGTGGCGGAGGAGGTTATCGATGAGGGTGTGGAGAGCAGCACGATGATTGTTCACGATGGGCAGGATATAAGTTATCTGGTAGCTAACGCTCTAAAGGAGAGGCATAAGCTCATAACACGGGTGGTCTTCCTTTTAAATATAACGAAGATTGGACATAATGCCTGCTGATGGGCCATCAATCTCGTCGTTGTAGATATCCATGAGGGCGTTGTGAGCATCGGTGAATTTGGCCTTCTATGGCTGCCAGAGTTTGACTGCCGTATATTTCCCGACGACGTTAACATTGATTGATATGAACGCCTTCAGTGGTTGCAACAGCCTAGAAAACGTCCACACAAACCTTCAAGAATTAGGACAAAACGCCTTCTCAAGTTGCTCAGAACTAAAATCGATGACGATCCCGGACTCTCTTCAAACGCTTGGTTTCATGGTCTTCTGGCGCTGCTCCAAGCTAGTGCCCTCCAATATTGACGATCTTGCCACCAACGCGGTAGTCGCCTACCTCCGCTCCCAATAAAACCAAAACCAAAACCAAAACTAAACCCCCCAAAAAACCAACACAAGCTCGTACCGTAAGAACAACAAATAACTTCACGAATACTTTTATATTACAAACTGTTTACTTTCGTACTACTACTACTCTTTACATAACCCATTAAAACATGGTCACTCCCGCCTCTCCCTCTGCCTCCTCGTCGTCTTCCTTCTTGTCCTCCTCGTCTCCCACGGTGACCCTCCCGGTCATGGTCACCCCCTCCCCATCCTGCTTGTAGACGACCTTCCCCGGGATCACGGTGGTGCTGCCTACGTGTCCTAAGGGTCCCGCCATGACCCTCCTGCTCGTGGTGTTCTCCAAGTCCGCCATCAAAGGCTGTTCGAACTTCGCCTCCTCCTCTTCCTCAACAACATCCACAATGTCGTCCATGGCCTCTCCATCCTCCTTCTCCTCCTTCTCCTCCTCAACCCTCCTCTTCTCCTCCTTCTCCTCCTCCGTCGCGAACAGATCGGGGAGCACGCTCCTGTCCAGCTTCATGACCAGGTGCCCGACCGGTCCTCTCTCCAGCACCAGCCTGTTCAGCAGCAGCTCAACGGTCTCCAAAACCCTGTCCTCCTCCCAGACGTCCTCCCTGTTGTTGACCAGCCTCTGAAGCTCTCCGCTAACGACATGCAGAACGGTAGTGACCGCGCTAACAGGATCGTAAGCCTCGATAACGAGTCCGTGTCCCGGACTCTCTCCAGTTCCTCTGCTGCTCACGCTCACGATGACCTCCACGTTTGACACCTTGATGCCTCTCCTCAAGACCAGATCTCCTCTCGTATCCGCAGGGATGAAAACGACGCCTCCCTGCCCAACGGGCCTGTTCACGATGGGGTCGTCTATCTCTAGCCTGCTGTACGCAGCCTTCCATGGTTTCCCCTCTGAGTAAACGAACGTCGCCACCAAGTTCTTCTTCTTGGCGATTTTGGGATCGTCCTGCAACGCGAGTTTCAAGCACTTGCAAACGTTGCCGAGCGCCGTCTGAATAGGCTCTCCCCTCGGGTACGTGATGGCCTTCCTGCCGTTCAAGACTCGCCTCTGTTCATGCTCCAACACGGCGACCTCGCAGCTTTCGCTTATCCTAGGAACGTAGATGTTCACCCTCAGAGCGTCCTCGACCTCCTTGTGCACGAACACAGACACAATCGCGTCGTAGCTCACGTGTCCGTCTAAGTGCTGCAAGTTCAATCCGGCCCTCATCAAGAGATCGTTACTCCTCTTGTTCTTCTCCTCCACCGGCCTCTTGCTCTTCCCGCCGCCCTCGCCTCCGTCCTCCATGCCGTGGTCTCCGCCCTTGCTCCAGTTCATGACCAACTCCGGAGGCATGCCTCTCGGGAAGAGCAGCCTCAAGTTGTTGCACATTTCGTCCGCCATGGCGTACCTATTGCTGATGACCGTAATGAATTCCTTCCTTTCGGCGATGATGAGCTCTTCCACGCAAGATCCAGGAACCTCGAGCATCATCTTGTTGCCCGTGGAGGGGTCGTACGCCAAGAAGCGCAGCGTCGGCGCGTCGTTCTCGGTGGAGTCTTTTGGCATGATCTCGAAGACTTGAACCTGCAACAATATCCCTGACACCTTGATGGCCTTCCTTAAAAGCTTCCTGCCCCTGAAGGCCCTCCTGTCGATCAACTTGTCCCTGTTCTCCTCCTCGTCCAGGTCTCCCCCCACACCCAACGGAGTCATCTTCGTGTGCTTGAACAGCCTATTCCTGGTCAGAATGACTGTGAACAGGTCGTCGTTCTTTTCGTAGACCTCGGTGTCCTCGTTCCACAAACCCTCGGCGATCTTCATCCTCTTGTGGGCGATGTGATGGAACATCTCCTCCTCGTTCTCCGGCTCAAGCAACTCGTCCACGTGGGGCCCGAGCACTTCCTTCAGATCAACATCCCCCCTGATGTAAACAATTCCCTTGCCGGAGTTGTTGGGGCTGTACACCTCGAGCCTGTGACGAGCGTAGCGAGTCGCAAGAAGATTGGCGTTCATGAGTTAGAAATAGGTAGCGACGAAAGCAGCGTCGACGTTCAGACTGGATCTACTGGCGAACGCTGAATTTCGAACAGAGATATGACGTTCTCACATCGTCGCTTCGCTCCTCGTTGTCTCTCACCTCAGCACCCGCTCCATGTTCTCGTCGTAACTCTCGTACACCTTCATGACCATGCCTCGCTCGTAGCTCAAACTCTCAACAACCCCGTGCTTCACCTTGACTCCCTGGTTGAAGACCAGCCTGTTCTCCTTGAGCATGTCCAAAGCATCCTTCTCCTTCTCCTCGGCCTCCTTCTTCTTCTCGACCTCGACGATTCCGGGGGTTTCATCCACGACCTCCACTTCTCCCCCCTCGACCTGGACGGACTCGCTCACCACCTCTTCGAACTTCAGTGTCGGCGACAGCAGCTCGTCCGGCACGTCCGGCAGCTCCTCGGCGCTCCTGGCGAAGCGCAGCCCCAAAGGCCTGTAGTCGAACTTCTTCTCCAAATCCAACTTGTACAGGTCAAGTTTCTCCGCGCCCTCCTCATCGTAGCAATCCTCAGGCAAACTATAAATCTCCTGCTCCTTGCTTTCCTCCTCCAAAGTGGGCGAAGCTGCGACGAGCGTAGCAAGAAGAATGGAGTTGACGGGTTAGAATTATGCGGGTAACGTTAGGGGTGCTGAGGCGAGGCTCAGCTACATTGTAACGTCAAATACTGAACTGCCAGCTCGTCGCTTCGCTCCTCGCTGGGATTCGTCCTCGTGGTGGCTCACCAAACACCTTCCACTTAGTCTGCTTCCTCCCCCTCTCTACGGTCTTCCTCAGCTCATCCACATCAGCCTTCAAACTCTCAACATCCACACCACCCAAGACAACCTCCTTCTCCACTCCACTAATCTTCAACCTTCCATCGTCCAACTTCACCACATTAACCCCGCTGTTCACCTTCGCCTCCTTGTCCATCCACTCGGAAATAAACGTGATCTTGTCATGCGCATCATCGTATTTGATGTACTTGAGCATCTCCCGAATAATCCCCTCCCTGCTCTCCTTGTCCGCCAGCAAAGTCTTAATGACCCCAGTCGCGTCCTCAGGCAGCCCAGCGATCGTTCGCATGTCGTCCTCGCTGAATCCCAAAATGTGCTCCTCGCTGCTCTTCATGTTGACACACCTGATCTCGATCTGATCCCCAACGTCCACAAACCCAGCCAACGTGCACCTGATTCCGAACATGGTTACCTCGATCTTCTTCGCCGTTTGGAAGATGGTCCTGTTGAAGTCCAGCTTGGTGTCCTCTCGGTAACTGTCCATCCTCGCGCTACCGATTCCCCACCCGCTGCTGTCCACCTGCTTGCTTATCCTCCTCAGACTCAGCCTCTTCAGCAGACTATCGCACCACAACCTCCAATCACCACACGCCCCGTCAATGACCAAGGCGCGGTCAGTGTCGCTCAGCCTGATCTCGTGGCACTCGCAGCTCGCGGGGTTGTACACCCTGACTCGCAGCATGCCTCCCCTCCCCACCTCGCCCACGGTGACAATGTGCGTCACTCCGGAGAACTGGTACGTGGTCTCGAACAGCGTCCTCGAAGGACCGCCCTTCATCCTCATGCCCAAAGTTAAACCTCTCCCCCCCTTGCCCCCCCCTCCCCTCTTCTTCTTCTCGGTCATCCTCCTAGTCGGGTCCATGCCCATGTCCTCGATGGTCCTTCGCCTGGGATTAATCGCCAGCCTGTCCGTCACCGGACGCAGCAAAGTCATGGCGTCATCGCTCTTGAACTGCTCGGCCTCCAAGGTCCCATCCGCATTCGCCAAGACCTGGAAGAGCATGTCCAACCCCACCACCAGCTCCAAATCGGCGGAGAACTGAGGCAAATACGCGTGACACCTTAGCTCTCCTAGACTGTCCTCGCTCACCGTCACAGTCGCCAAGTGCCCGCTGATCCTCCTGGTCTCCCTCAAGATCCTTTTCAGCGCCCTCTTGCAGGCCAGCGACTTCCTGTAGCCAAGTAGCCTACTCTGCCTCTCCATGACGAGCAAATGCACCAGCCTGTGGAACATCTCGTTCCTCGTCTGAGGTGGGGCCCTCAAGCCGAACTCGTTTCTCTCGATGCTGTTGGGCGCCAATAAGCCGTTGATCTCCCTGGTGTGGATGCTAGTGACGAAGCTGACCGATGTTTCGGGGTTATAGGCGCTGAAGAAGACGCGGTTGCAGTCCAAGTAGACGTTGACGGTGTGGATGGCCCCGTTGATGTTGATGGCCTCCCTATACGCCCTGACGTCCTCTAATATGGGCGCGACTAAGCTACTGTACGTAGCCCGCCAGCCGACCTTGCTGCTCTCGTCCTCTTCTGCAATAGCGCTCTCGGCGTCCGTCATGGTGATGACGGCCGAGAACAAGTTCAAGGGGTTCCTCCTAGTCAGAACCTCGGGGCGGCCTCCGTTCTTCCTCAACATAGCAGCAAACTCGACTATACTCGTGGCCCACTCGTGCAAGTTGGCGAGCAGGGCATCCGTCGCGTGAGAAATTTCTCCTATCCTCGGCCAGTTCTCGTGGGCCAGGTACTCCTGCAGAACAACCAAGTTCTCGTCGGGAATGCTGCACATGGCGACCGAGCGGCGAGCGAAGCGAGCCGTGTTAGAAAGCTAATAGCGACGAATTGTGATAATTGTTGAACCCTACCTGCACACGTCGACCTCGCCTATCTCCTTCTGCAGAGTCTCGGTCTTGGCCAAAAGCCTGCGACGAGCGAAGCGAGCCGTGTTAGAATTGTGCAGCGATGAAAGCGGCTTGAGCATTTGTCGCTCCGCCTCATTGTTACTCCCGTAATACTCCCATTCTCAGCTCGCGGCTTCGCTCCTCGTGGCGCCTCACCTTCGGCTGGCCTGCCAGCTGACGCTGGCGACGTTCTTGTCGGGGTGCCTGAAGCGGTTCTTGGGGGACAGCAGCACGATGACCGCCTCGAGCACAATCACGTGAGTGTGCGAGGGCGGGCCTTCGGTTAAACTTAGGTCGACCATGTCGTCGACGAGGCACGAGTTGGGGTCTGTTGATTTCAGCACCCTCTCGCAGTGGTTGGCGGTCTGGAGCCTTCGCTTCAAATCCCCGTCCCTCATCACTCGCAGGTCGGCCTCGGCAGCGCCCAAGTGTACCTCACTTCCGTTGCCTGTGACGAACGAGCGAGTTAGTATAAACAGAATTATCGGAGACTCGTCGCTTCGCTCCTCGGCTCGCTTCACTCGTTCGCACGCACCCTTCCTGTTGTCGTTGTCGCCCAAGATGCAGATGCACATGGGGTTGGGGACGAGGGCCTTCTTGGTCACGGCCACGGCGTGCAAAAAGGTTGACCTGGCGCTGGCGCTAACTCCGACGTCGACGTCCGCTACCACCGATGATCCAGCGTCCAATGCAGCCTGGAACGCCCTCACGTCAATGCCGTGGTTCTCCGACAAGGAGACGCGCACGAACATGCCCTCCAAATCGGTGAGCATCTTGTGGACCAACTTCTGCTTGCCCACCATGGGAACGTCCCTTCCAATTAAAATCAGCAGCGGTCGAGGCCTGCGAAGAGCGTAGAGAGGAGCGGCGAAGCGACGAATTAGTATAACCTACTTCAAGTATCCTTCGTTACTCGCGTAATTGTTGTATTCCAGCTTGTCACTTCGCTCCTCGCTCTCGCTGTGCCTCACCTCTCCACAGTGTCGTTCAAGATGTCGGTGCTGACGAACTCCTTCATGCGCTCCTTCTCCTCCTGGGCCATGACCTCGTCCTCGCGCCTGTCCTCCTCCTTCTCCTCGTCGGTGGGCTCGTCCCAGCCCTGCGGGGACGCGTCGGCCATGGCCTCCTGGTCGTACTTCTTCTTGGTCTCGAGCTCGAACATCTCGATCTTGGTCTTCAATAGAGCGTTCATCTCGTCGAGGCGCTTCTTGGAGGCCTCGATCCTCTTGTCAATGTACTCAAGCTCCTCCAAATCGCGGCCGCGAAGCGACTCTAGCGACTTCATGCCGCCGTGCTTCGACGCGAACTGCGACGAGCGTAACGAGTCGTGTGGAAATAATGCATTGATGAGTTAGAATTGCGTAGTGGTGATAGTAGCGTCGAAATCTAGACTGGAGCTAGTAGGGGTAGGTGGATTGCGAACGGAATTACCGCATTCCCAGCGAGGAGAGAAGCAAAAAGTTAATAGAAAGCCTGTTCTCTACTTAACGAGGAGCGATGCAACAAGTTCATAGACCATGAGTCCGCGTTCATAGAAAACGCGTTCTCTACTTTACTCGTCGCTTCGCTCCTCATAGTAACTCGCGGAATAACCACATTCCCAGCTCGTCGCTTCGCTCCTCGCTGACGCTCACCTGCTTCTTCTCCTCCTTGGCGACTTTGTAAAGGGCCTCGGCCTCTCCGCAGGCCGAGCACCTGAAGAGCAGTTCTCCGTCCAACGGCATTTTGCACTCGCTGCGCTTCTTCTTGTCCTTGTCGGATCGGATCACGCACAGACTGTGCTGCGTCTTGGCGTCGCGGAGGATCACCTCGCGCTCGATCATATGCGCACGGAGCTTGGGGAGCCTGTTGCGAGCGTAGCGGCGAGCGGCGAGCGAAGCGAGCCGAGGACGAAGTCCGAGGCGAGGAGGGAGGGGGTGGGTTAGTATAACTTGCTTCTAGTATCGTTACCGATTGACGCATTCCCAGCTCGTCACTTCGCTCCTCGTTGAACGAAATCAAGTACAAATCCTCGTCGCTTCGCTCCTCGCTGCTCCTCGCTAGTATAACTTGCTTCTAGTATCGTTACTCGCGTAATTATCGTTCTCCCAGCTCGTGGCTTCGCTCCTCGCAGTGCCTCACCTGTTGCGATCGAGCTCGGAGCCAAGGTTGGCCTCGGTCTCGGCCCGCTTGTACTCCTCCTTGGCCACGAGCACGTCTCTCTCCGCGGAGACGACGGCGTCATTCGCCAGGTTGGTGACGCGCTGCTCTTCGTTGAAGTCCTTCTTCTCCTGGACGTCCTCGGTGTATTGGATCTTCTCCAGGGCCTTCTCGCAGCCGACCTTGAGCTGACCCTCCTCAACCATGACCGCCTTGGCCGTGCCGAAGGCTGCGACGAGCGAAGCGAGTCGCATGAAGATTGTTGTTGGCGAGTTAGAATTTGGTGGGGGCGAAGGCAGCTTGTGCTTTTGGATTAATGATACTAGCTCTGATTAATTACGACTGTAATTATCGTATTACAAGCTCGTCGCTTCGCTCCTCGCTGCGTCTTACCTTTGCCCGCGGCCTTGGCCCTGGCAGCGGCGTCCGCAGCAACCGCAACGGCTCGCTTCCTGATCTCCAACGCGATCAGCACCTTGCGCTTCTCCCTCTGCTGCTCGCGCAGCTTCTGGATCCACCCGGCCTGAACGTCTCCGATGTCATCCAAAAACTCCAACTGGTAGTCGAAGACCTCGAACAAACCCTCGCAGAAGCGCAGAAGTTGGATGGCAGCCTTGGCGCCCCTGCCGATCCTGCGACGAGCATTAGCGAGGCGAGGACGAAGCCCGAGGAGCGAAGCGACGAGTTAGTTTAGAATGTTCTTAATACTCGTCACTTCGCTCGCAATTTCTCGTGCAACTGTCGTATTCCCAGCTCGTCGATTCGCTCCTCGCTGGGCTTTATCCTCGCAGTGCCTCACCTCCTCATGGCCTCCTCGGTGAAGGAGGGGTCGTGAGCGTACGATTTGTACGCCTCGACTGCGGTGGGGGGCAAGTGCAGCAACCTCGGGCGGCGGTTGGCCGGGCCGGCGGAGAGGGCCCTCATCCTGCGCAGCAGCTTGGAACTTCTGCGAAGGACCTTCATGGCGACTTCCCATGTCATTTCAGAGCCTACGTCGAGCTTCGAGCGGACTCCGATACGGGAGTAATGGGCGAGCTTCTCGTCCTTGTCCTCGGCGCCGAGGCTGAGGCAGACGATCTTTATGAGACCGAGCACGGCGGCGGGCAGGAAGGACTTGGAGAAATCGACCAGGGGGAGCTGGATGGCGTCAGCTGCGACGAGCGAAGCGAGTCGCATGAGATTGGTGATAATGTGTTAGAAACGAGAAGCGATGAAAGCCGCATCAACGTGCTGGGACTGACGCTACTTGCACAGTTCATCTATAACGGCAAACGGCAAACGGCAAACGGCAAACGGCAAACGGCAAACGGCTAACGGCTAACGGCTAACGGCGCATTATGAGCTCGTCGCTTCGCTACTAGCAGCAGCATCTCACCTAGCTCCGCGAGGTCTGCGGGGAAGAGCATGCGGACGGAGACGGAGCTTGCCGCCTTCCTTGCGCTGTTAACGAGAGCGCGCTTGTGCTGCATGCGGTTCTTCCCGAAGAAACCCCTCATCATCGTCTGTATCTTGATCGCCGCGCGGCCCTTCTTCTGCTCTCTAATTTTTTCAGCGAACTCTAGACGCGCCATCCTCCCGCGGTAAAGACGCTTGATGGTCGTGGAAGCCCACTGTTCCCTTCTGCGTTCTCTGACGATTTTCCTGTCGAACATTCCACGGAGTCCACCCTGGATAAGCGTGGCGGCGCGCTCGCACATCATCTTGTACTTCTTGTAGAACGCCCGAGCCTGCGACGAGCGTGGCGAGGAGCGGAGGAGTGAAGCGACGACGAGTTAGAATAGCGTAGTGAAGAAAGAGGCGTATGCGTTTTGATTTCTCACCTGCCTTCCCCTCGCGATCCTCTGGATCGACGTAGCCGAGATGTCCTCAAGAGTGATCGCCTCTTCCTCATCTTCCGGAAGGACCTGATCCTCGTCCAGCATGCGGCGCTTCCGCTCCAGCTCCCTCGCTCGTCTCGCGTCCTGAGACTTCTTCTCCACTTGCTTGAAGTACGCTCGTTGCTCTTCCTTGACCTCTAGCTCTCTGCGTTTAACTGCGAGCTCCTTCTCTCTCATGGCGACGAGCTGTTTAGCCGCCTCGACTTGCTCCCTCCGTTTCCTGATAGCTTCAACTCTCGACTTCGCCTCAACTCCTCTAATCTCACTCTGAATTTTAACCGCCGCCGACTCCCTATCCTCTTCATCTTCAAAACTAAGCCCGACAGCCTCAACCTCCATATCCGACAACGCTCCACTCGCAATCTTCAAATCACCTTTTAACTCCATAAGCTGTTCTTCTAGTTCTTGATTTTCTTTAGTTTTACGAGTAATATCCATATCGAGTATAGCGCCTCTACTTCTTCTACTAGGTGCTTTTTTACGACCACTAGTCCCAGCAGTTGTTACTGTATGTAAACTCCCACCGATTTTATTCGCTCTAGACCTTCCCTGTGGTACTTCAAAGGTTGCATCTTTCTTAGCTCTTTTCTTACTCTTCTTGGTTAATCCTGAATCGTCTTTACTAACCAAAAACTGCGATTATGCGGAAGCGAGTTGAATGAACGATTGGCGTGTGACGAGTAAGAATTGGTTCGGGGTGAAGGTGTCGTTGTGCGTGTAAAGTCTAAAGCTACTCTAGCTTAAATTACCATCTCGTTCTCATCCGCGTTCGACTCCTCGACATGCGTCTCACCTTCGCTTCTTCAGCTTTACTCATCGGATTAATCCCAAACCCACTCTGCTCCGCAAAAGGTGCCAACCCAACATCCGCAACTCTCGCTTCTTCCGATAACGGTCTATTATCATCCATCGCAACCGTATTCTCAAACCTCTCCCTCTCCGCCTGCCATGCAGGTACGAGTCTATTATGAATATCACGTAGATATTGTCCTTGAATAGCTTCTTCACCTAAAATTATTTTCTCAGCTTTCCTAATTCTTAAAAGATCTAAATCACCGACCGTGGAAGGTGCTATTTGAGATTGTTTATGTTGGGTTGTTGTTTTTGTTGAAGCCTTTTTACGGGAGGGAGAGGTTTTGGAGACGATTAAATCGGGATCATTAATTACGGGAGTAGCGAACGGGGAAGGAGATGACTTTTTCTTTGAAGATCTATTACCTCCGCCCGTTCTCTCTGTACTAATAAAATTACCTTCTCTCAAATTACCACCAATACTCATAAACCCTGGTTCAGCATTAGCGCCTTCTTCTGTTTTGTGACCGGTGAGTAGTGAACCGTCTTTTTTGGAACCTGTTTTAGGACGTTGATCAAGTGGAAGCGGGATTATAAACGGATTACGATCCATCCGAAACCTCAACCAGTTTGTTAAAGGCTGCTCAATTTTCGTGTTAGAATAAATATTTCCGTTTCTCCACCCCTCCTCATAAGTCTCTCACCTTACAACCATTCAAAAAATCCAAATCACTCGGCATCTTAACCAAATAATTAATCCCATTCCACATAAACGGCACCTGCTTATTCAATCCCCCCCTCCACTCATTAATAGCTTCAACAACTTCCACAGAACTAATTCTAAGAATATCTAGAAGATCACCTAATCCAGGTTCTAAAAATTTTTGAGATTGTTTAGAGAGATCAGTGAGGCGACGGAGATAACCTTCTCTTAAAAGTACAGCTTTTAGAACATTCAATTCAGCGGATGGATTGACGGTTGAGGAACGATCGGAGTTGAATTGAGAGAATGTTACACCACCTGTTATTGTTGACATGTTTCTAACCGTAACCTGCGGATTTCATTGTGTTAGAGTGCACTGTTTAAGTAAAAACACTAAAACTCTCTCCTGTCCGTCGAAGATACCAGGCGCCTAAGAAATCGCTACGAGCTTTGAGTCGATTTATCCGCGTCTCGAATTATCTACGTCTCGAATACCCTACATAGGCGTTGCAATGCACCTGCACACGTTACGCGTAAGGAGCTGAGCGTTGCTGACTTCAGTACATGTCGAATGTTAAAGAGAGTACTCTTACCGATTGTTCTTTTCCCTCAGAGCCTTTCCCCATCATACTTAAACTATTACCTTCCATAGGCCTCAAACTCCCACTAATAGTTCCTAGAGAACGTGAAAGATTTACTTTGGGAGCATGAGAGAGGGACTCGAGTTTACGTTGTCTGTAGATGTGTTTTTGGAACTGGCAAGAGAGAGGTGTTAATTTAATGTTTTTAATTAGGAAGAGAAGGTGGGCGATCTTACCTTATCAGTCCTTGTATAAGGGTTGTTAACATCATCCTCGGCATTATACTGTTTAAGGTTGCGAGTGTTTATGACGCGATTGTCCCAGGAGGTGGAACGAGAGGGGGAGGAATCGTGGGATCGTTTCATTTTTTAGTTAGGAGGGTGGGGGTTTTATGGTTGAGGGATAAGGGGATAAGGCGAGAAGAGGAGGGGGGGGGGGAGGGGAAGGGAGGGGAGGTTGGGGAGGTTGGTACGGGTGTATCGGGGGGAGGGTAGGATGGGTAATAAGGTTGTGAGCAGTTTGGACGAACAGACAAACTGATTTTAATCAACTCAAAAAGTCACTCAACGCTCTTCCTCAGTCTTCTCGAAAAGACTTATACGTAGGTATAGGGGTAAAGAAAGGTGTGGGTGAGTACGCTTGTGGGAGGATAGCGTGGAAATGGAGATATTAGGGTCAGGGTGTTTAACTCTCAGACTATGAAATTCACTTCCAGAGGTTTAACCAAACGGAGGTTCAACCAAACGTGGGTATACGAGTTATTCAGGTGGAATACGGGGGAAAGAAGAAGGGACTGATCTTAGCTGCCGTAAACAGAAATTGGAGTGAAGGCGGGGAGAATTTTTCTGAGTGACCTGGGTTGGGCTCGCGAGCAGTTTGCTTTCTGAGGTACTGGACCATACAACAGCGACTTTACGTTGATCCCATTGATCTTGGTTAAAATCTTACGCATAATTTAGCTTGATTCCAGGTAGAGGAGTTGCGTATTTTTCAACGAGTTTAACGTTGATTAGCAACGAGACCCTAACAGAGCAAACCGATAAGAGGAAGGTTAACACTAACCTAACCAAGGCAGGTAGAAGGTTTCTTAGACGCGTTCCTGCTCTAAAACAGAGGATTTCCGGGGCAGAGATTCTATTGTTGAAGGTGAGAAACTGTCTTGTCACGAAACGACGACAACGAGTTCGAAATTTGGGGCAAGAAAAGGGCCAGGTTTACGCCCCGCGCGAGCGGCCCTAGCGGAGCGGAACAGCCAGAACGTAACAGTTTGAGCTTCTATTACGCGGTATATTATTGGCTGGTTGAAAAAAACGACTTGAAAATTGCTAGGGCCGGGCCCTCCGCTCTTGCCGCTCCAGTTGGGTTAGCGGTACTTCCG
The DNA here is from genome assembly GCA_012489335.1 of Triparma laevis f. inornata. NCBI lineage: Eukaryota > Bolidophyceae > Parmales > Triparmaceae > Triparma > Triparma laevis. The sequence goes on along the minus strand of BLQM01000390.1, from coordinate 32,164 downwards.
ATGTGTACAGGCGGAACCGTCCTTATGCGGACGAACGATCTATCTTGTTTTAACCACAACTAACACAATATACCACCGAATTCGCTTTCCTTCGACAGCACCGAGACACATCAATATCGTGACGCTCGACACTAGACGCTTTCCCCCCCTATCCCCCACCTAAAAATGGGAGGTGCTGAATCTGTCCCCGCCCCCGACCTCCGCGTAAAACGCGCCATGGCAATCGCCAAAATGGACATGAAAGACGTCGGTCGTTTCTGGAAAAAATTCAGAAAACTAGATAAAGAAATGCGAGGGAATATAGATGTAGAAGACTTTTATGAGGCGATTGAAGAGCAGAGGAGTATTTATGGGGATGGGATATTTGAGTTGTTGGGTGAGATGATGTGATGAGCGAAGCAACGGGATATTATATATATATGGGAATACGATAATATTATGGTCGTAATTTACGTCTCCATGAGTTACGCGGAAGCGATTTACGCATTAAGATTATTCTAAACTAACTCGTCGTCGCTTCGCTCCTCCGCTCCTCGCTATGCTCTTACGCAGATATTACGCATGCTGGTACTATATCGTTTGGTGAGTTTATACAGAGTATAATAGTTATGTGTTTGTTTGAGCATGAGGAGGTTATGAAGTTTTGCTTTTATGTTTTTGATAAGGATAAGAATGGGTATGTGGAGAAGGAGGAGTTGGATACGATGTTGAATGTTTTTCATCATGTTGGGCAGGTGAGTTGGGGAGGGGAGTGAACGAGGAGCGAAACAACGAGATTATGATATATGTAGCTATTCTAACACCAAGAACTACGATCGTACTCGTGCTGTTGCAGGGAGAGACCTTGAAAGGTAATCCGAAGAAGGCCCATTCATCGCTGAAAATATCAGAAGATGGAAAGGTGGAGTTCGATGACGTGAAGGAAATAGCAGAGAGGTGAGTGAAGTAAGCCGAGGAGCGAAGCGACGAGTTAGTTTAGAATGTTCTTAATGCGAAGATCGTAGCGTTTGTAATCTTGCCGCTCCGCTCGGATCGTGGTGTTCGTAACCTCGTCGCTCCGCTCCTCATTAGTTTAAAATAGTTCTTAATTAATGCCCGTCGCTTCGCTCCTCGACTCGCTTAAACAATCACATCGCACCGCAATCGCAACCCGTCCCGCTCATTCTAACACACACACCCCACCCACCCCGTCCTCAGATTCCCGAGCCTCTGGTACCCAGCCTACCGAATCCAAAACAACATGATGATAGCCTACATGGGTGAAAATTGGTGGTCCAAAAAAAAGCAACACCTTCAAGACATAAAAGACCTAAAAGCCAAACGCAAACGCGAAAAAGAACTCGAAGAAGACGCCAAATTCGAGCGACTCCGCCAGAGAAAAATCAGGAAGAAGATGGGAATGCTGAAGTATTATCTTTGTCCGTGGAATAGAAAAGCGTACGATAAAATGTTCCCCCGTAGAGTCAAAGAACTCGATCACGGTTTAAGCGCGGAAGAGCTCGCTGAGCTTCGTCGTAAAGCCCGCGAAGAGGCCAAAAGGTTAGAAGAAATGATGATAAAAAACCCGGAGACGGCGGAGTGGAGGAATTATTTGAAGAGTAAGGATAGGAAGTTTAAGGTTAAAGTGGCAAAGCAGAAGGCGGAGGAGGAAGGGATTGTAGCGAAGAGCAGACCGAAGGCGCAGGCGGGGGATAGGATGGCGAGGTTGGAGAGGAGGAGGGATAGGCATATTAAGGTTAAGATTCAGAAGAAGTTGTGATGAGATATGATTGGATACCGTATGGGTAGTGTGAAATATTTGTTATTAGTTTGTAATATAAAAAGTGCGTTGGTTTTTTAGTAGTAGTCTTGTCATTTTAAAAAACAATGCTAAAACACTTTTCCAGTGTTGATTTTGTCGTCTTCTCAAATGTGCAAACGTAACTCGTCGTCGGGCATGCCGGGGAGGTTGGTAGCCGACGTTGATGTTCGAAGAGACTGCAGCGGGGGAGGGAAGGGCGAAGCGACGGAGTTAGCGTTTCGTTATTATTTTCCAATGTTGAGCGAAGCGAAAGTCGCGACACGCACCTTTTTCAAACCTATCCCCCTGATTGCTGTAGATCAAGAAGTGCCACCAGGTTTCTCTACACATCGTCGAACAATTAATTCAAGACGAAATAGAATACAGATCGTAGCTCGCCTTTACGACGAAGTCCAATCCGACTGCAAGTTAAGTCGTCGGTTCCGCCCAGCAAAACCATACTTTCCACGTTCTTCTCCCCGAATTCCCCTTCTCACCTGCTTACCTTCCTGCTCAAAGCTAATTGCGAAAAGACATGTTTTTAAGCGGGGGTTGACCTCACGACGTCGCTCCGCATTTAAAAAATATCTATGTGGTAGGCAATCAGTCGGGCAGGTAAGTTTTCCGATTACGTAACTTTGAGAACCCCGCGTTCTATTACGTTAAGTTTTTACAGGAATCACGTCCTGTTTCTCCTCCTCTCTCTGTCCATCGAATCTGCGGACACAAATACTTTGACCACTGCCAGTGAGTACCGTCCAGGCGAATCTTTCCCTGACACTTTACTCGAGTTCTCTGCCAACCTATCCCGCTGCCTGCGATTTCCGTAAGCGCGTTCGCTGCGCGTATTGTTGGCATTTCATTTCCGCCCACCGATTAGTGGTATGGTGGCACGAGGTCGTTGGTTTGCTGTCTGTGTGGTAATTCGGTGTGGGAGGCGACGGCTGCGAAGAATTTAGGCTGCCATCGCGTAGATCTACAGCTGCCCACGAGCTCGCTGTACGTATGCGCGCTCCTGAATCCCAACTCAAATCAATCCAACCATCCACATTCGTCGTTCCGTTCCCCTCTCTCTAACCCTCCCCACCCCTCCCCTCGCCGCAGTTTACCTTCAACAATGGCTGCTCTCGTCGCTGCAATGCAAAAGCTTTCCGTCGGAGAGGCCGCTGACCTCGCCGCCGCTGTCTCTGCCGATGGACCCGTGAAGAGTGGACTCGCCGACAAGGCCCTCGAGCTCAGCGCTCTTTGTGCCGACAAGGACGAGGCCAAGGCCGTCGCCGCTATTAACGCCGTAACGGCCCTCTGCGCCGTCCCCTCCGCCGAGGCCTACATCAAGGTCTGCCTTCCTTCCGTCCTCGACAACTGCGCCCACAACAAGACCCCCGTCCGTGACGCCGCCAAGGCGTGCACCGTTGCATTTGCCACCAACGTCTCCCCCATGGCTATGAAGGGGCTCCTCCCCGCCATTTTTGCTTCCCTCCCCATCGAGAAGGTAAGCGACTACAACGCCACTTTCATAATTACGCAATTCTAACTCATTAACGTTCGCGCAGAAATGGAACATCCGTGAGGCCGCCCTCGAGATGATCCTCAAATTCGGAGAGGTCGCCGGCAAGCAGCTGGGCCAGGCCCTCCCCGAGATCGTCCCTGAGGTCACCGCGTGCATGTGGGACACCAAGAAGCAGGTTAAGGTCGCCGCCACCAAGGCCATGACCGCCGCTTGCGATGTTATCGGAAACAAGGATATCGAGCACATGACCGAGAAGATCATCGTCGCTATCACCAAGCCGAAAGAGGTCCCCGAGATCATGCACCAGCTTGCCGGAGTCACCTTCGTCCAGTCCGTCGAGTCTGCCGCCCTTGCGATGGTTGTCCCCCTTCTCCTCCGTGGATTGAAAGAGAAGAACACCGCGACTAAACGTCAATCTGCCGTCATTATTGATAATATGTCCAAGCTTGTCGACAACCCCGCCGACGCCGGACCCTTCCTTCCCCTCCTCCTGCCCGCCCTTACCTCCAACGCTCAGTCCATCTCCGACCCCGAGGCCCGTGACATCACCGAGCGCGCTGTCGCTCAGCTCACCCGCCTCCAAGCCCTTTGCGACAAGGCAGTCTCCACCCGCGGAGACCCCGTCAAAATCACGGAGGAGTTCAAGAAGAACCTCCCCACCAAGACTGTCAGCGCTAACTTGGGCGTTGCCATCGAGCACGCTGCTATCATCGCTACCACTATGATGGTACGTCTATTTTCGCGAATTACTGCAACGAACGAAACAACGAGCATTAAGAACAGTTTTAAGAGCATTATAAACTAATTCTTCGCTTCTCGCTCCTCGCTACGCTCGCCACAGGACGTTGGTTACATGGAGGATTCCCAGTGGGCCAAGAACATTGCTCCCATCTTCGCCCCCTACTTCGACGCCAAGGACGCCGTTGAGAAGACTCGTGAGGTCGCTGAGACCATGCTCGTCATCCCCGATGACGACGACGATGATGATGATGCTGAGGAGTTGTGCAACTGCACCTTCACCCTCGCTTACGGAACCAAGGTACGTCTCCATAAAACTAAATTCCTCTCCAAAATCCCCCCCTTCACCCCCCCTTAAAAATCCTAACCCCCTTCAACCCCCCCCCCCTAGATTCTCCTTCACAACACCAAGATGCGCCTCAAGCGCGGAAAGAACTACGGTCTCCTCGGAGGAAACGATTCCGGAAAGACCACCCTCATGAGGTGAGAAACTGCGACGCGAGTTAGGGGACTAGCTGAATCAAATTCTCAAACTAACACCTTTTATCGTCGCAGATCTATTGCTAACAATCAGGTCGAAGGATTCCCCGACGTGAGTCAAGTTCGTACCGTGTTCGTCGAATCTGACATTCAGGGAGAGCAGAGTCATTTGTCTTGTGTCGATTACATTTTGTATGACCCCAAGGTAAGAAGCAAAAGAGTTTATTTCAAATTTTCGCGCACCCTACTAACACGCTCATTTAGATCAAGGCCATGGGATGCACCAGAGACCAGGTCCGCGAAGTTCTTGGAACCGTCGGATTCGGACCCGACAAGAAGGCCAAGCCTGAGCACGCTACTTCCACCCTCTCCGGAGGATGGCGCATGAAGCTCGCGCTCGCCCGTGCCATGGTGAGAGGCATTACTCGTACCGTAACCCCCGCTATCATTTATTCTAACACACGCTCGTTTCGCTCGCTTCTCGCAGCTTCAAAACGCTGATATTCTCCTCCTCGACGAGCCTACCAACCACCTCGATGTCATCAACGTCGCTTGGGTTAAGAACTACTTGAACAGGTACGGTCTAGACGAACGAACTCGTACGAGCTCGCACTAATTCTAACTAGTTAACTCCTCCTCATAGTTTGACCAACGTCACATGTATCATGGTCTCCCACGACTCCGGTCTTTTGAACGATTGCTGCACGTACATCCTTCAGATCGCCAACCTTAAGTTGAACAACTTCAAGGGTAACCTCGACGACTTTGTCAAGTCTCACCCCGAGGCCCGCTCCTACTTCAGTTTCAAGGAGTCCAAGCTTAAGTTCAAATTCCCTCAGGTAAGAAACTGCGAGGATACGTCTGATGTGTGTGTGTGTGTGTGTGTGTGATAACACGTTATCCGGAAAAAACACGGACAAAAATTATTCATTCAATCTAACTAACCCGCTTTATCTCACAGCCCGGAAACATCGAGGGAGTCAAGTCCAAGGGAAAGGCCCTCATGAAGATCTCCAAGTGTACCTTCACCTACCCCATCAACAGGAAGGACTACGATCCCCCCGGAAACGGCATCCCCACCCTCTTCGACGTAAGAAAGATCCGTATGTCGTTAACGTTAACACCATTCATTCAATCTAACCCACTTCGCTCGCCGCCCGCCCCTCGCAGATCTCCATCCAGGTATCCCTGTCCTCCCGTGTTGCCTGCGTTGGAGAGAACGGAGCCGGAAAGTCCACCATGATCAAGCTCCTCGTCGGAGAGATCGAGCCAGAGATTGGAGAGGTCTGGAAGCACCCCAACGCCCGTGTCGCCTATGTCGCCCAGCACGCGTTCCACCACATTGAGAGGTGAGGAAAATCCAACGCCATTATCCACGCCACGCAATTCTAACTCGTTAACGTCAATCTCTACAAACGCTCGTCACAGCCACCTCCAACAGACCCCCAATGAGTACATCCGTTGGAGGTACGCCAACAACGGAGAGGACAAGGAGTCCCTCGTTAAGGTGACGATGCAGTTCACCAAGGAGGAGGAGAAGAAGCAGAAGACTCCCTACGAGATCACCTTCGTTGACGAGGAGTCCGGAAAGATCTCTAAGGTCAAGAAGCTCGTGTCCGAGTTCGTCGGCGGAAGGAAGCAGAACAAGTCCAAGCAGTACGAGTACGAAATCAAGTACATTGGCTCGAACGTTGAGAACGGAGAGTACATGGACGCCAAGACCCTCGAGAAGATGGGCTGGGCCAAGGCCATGAAGGCTGTCGATCTCAAGCTCGCCCAACAGGCCGGACTTTTGATGCGTCCCCTCTCTTCCAAGAACGTGGAGCAACACCTTCACGATTGCGGACTTGAGGTACGTACACACCGCAAAAACAACGTACGCTGTAACAAACGTGTCTAACCCTCGCTTCTTCGCTCACAGGCCGAGTTCGGATCTCACTACCGTATGTCCGCCCTCTCCGGAGGCCAGAAGGTCAAGGTCGTACTCGCCGCTAGTATGTGGAACCAGGTACGACAAAACACGAAATGATTCGCGAAACATGTTATACTAACCCGTCGCTTCGCCGCTTCGCACAGCCTCACATCCTCATCCTCGACGAGCCCACCAACTACCTCGATCGCGAGTCGCTCGGAGCCTTGGCTGGAGCCATCGAGACCTTCGACGGAGGAGTTGTCATCATCTCCCACAACAACGAGTTCTGCTCGCAGCTTTGCCCGGAAACTTGGGTCATGGACGCTGGTCACCTTGAGACCAAGGGAGATGCGGAGTGGATGTCCAAGCAGGACACCAAGATCGAGGCTAGTGCCCAGGTAAGAAAAGAAGTCACCGATCACAAAAATTCTAAAAAAAATCTAACTTTTCACTTCGCTCCCCAACAGATCACGGAAATGACTGATGCCGCGGGTAACGTCACCAAGATCGAGCAGGAGAAGAAGAAGCTCTCGAAGAAGGAGGAGAAGCAGTTGATCAAGAGGATCAAGGGCAAGCTCAAGGCCGGAGAGCCCCTTATGAGTTCTGAGGAAGAATTCGCTATTGAGAAGGATCTGATCTAAACAAATAATTGGGAAAGAAAGAAATAAGGGGGTTGGGTAGTAACAGTAATTTTAATTTGAAGGGAAAATGTCATCATGTTATTATTATTTTATTGGATGAGCGTTTTGGGAATGGAGGTAGTGTGATGATTTTGAGTGCTATGTATTGTTGGGAGAAGTGGAGGGGAGCTTCGCGCGTAGCTCCGCGATCTCTACGGCCTGATCGGCGATCGTCTTGGTTTGATTGGCGATTACCTTTTTGAGCGCGGCGATTCTCTGTTCGCAGTGGAGGTGGGCGACGACTTCGGGCGTAGTACTATTCCCGGCATCGCTTACGTCAATGTTGGGGGGGACTAGTTTGAAGGATCTGTGGAAGACTTGGCGACCAAGTGTTTGAAGCGAGTACGGGATCGTCATCGATTTTAGTTCTGAGCAATGTTAGAAGGCAGCTCCGCCTAATTCTTGAAGGTTTGTGTGGAGGAGATAGACATTGTCTAAGCTGCGGCAAACTAATAAGGCAGATCGACCAATTGTTGTTCACGTCTTCGGGAAAGATACGGTAGTCAAACTATAACAGTAACTGAAGGCATGTCTACTGATGCTCTGAACGCCCTCAGGGATATCTAAAACGATGAGATTGGCGGCTAAGGTGCAGGCGTTCTCTCCGACCTTCGTAATATTTAGAAGGAAGATCACCCGCATTACGAGCCTACGCCTCTCCCTTTGAGAATCACCAAACGCACGCATCCACTCCTCGTATTCCTTCTGTCCCTCCTCATCTTTGCCGAACTCGGGTTCAAACACGCAATCTGCTCCGCCATGAACAATCATCGCACCGCTCTTCACGCCCTCGTCAATGAATGCGTCCACCACGCGCTTCCACGCCTTCGTCATCAACGTATCCCCTTGAACGAGGCCAACAAGCAATCTCTTGAAGTCGTCCGTGAACATGAACTGATCCGTCGCCGCAGGGGCAGTGGAAACAGTCGTCAAAGTCGACGAGGTCGCCGCAGGCAAGGCTTCAATAACCCCCTCCACATTCTCATCCTTATCGTCCTGTCCGCCGAGCTTCCTGCTCATTTACCGGCTCTCGTGGCCCTCAATAGACTCGGAGGCTACAGATTTGGACATCTTGGTACGTAGGTTTCGAGAAATCGGGTGCTAAACTTTCTCAGATTTTCCTTCCCTCAATTTCAGTTTCGTCTATTTCACCGTCCCACACGCAAGCCCAGAGTCCGCTACCCTTTCTACGTACACTCATAGTATATAAGTCCCCCCTCAACCCCCTCAACACACACCAAACGACCCCAAAAATGAAATCTAGCCAATCACCGCCCATGACCTCGCATGGCGAAGACCGCTGACCCTTCCGCGTCGTAGCCCGCTGACACACCCGTTCCGTGCTGTCCCGGTGGGCAACCGCACTGTGCATTTGCGAACTCCGACGCCATATTCTCCTTCTCCGGAACAAGCCACACCCAACGCGGGTACGACGACGCATGTGAAAACCGAGATCTCAAAAAAGTGGCCCGGGAGTTGTAAGCAACGGCCAACCGTCTGAGTGCGGAGAATGCGGAGCTGAAAGTGAAGAGTCTTGGAGAAAATCTAAAATTGACTGAGATCAAATATGCACTTGAAAACCAACGGCTCAAAAACGAGGACTTGATGTTGAAAACACTTGTCGACGCTATGAGTTCCGAGAATGCGGCGCTGAAAGTGGAGATCGCTCAGCTTGAAAACACTCAGGAGTAAAAAACCCAACTCCTCAACCATTTTGCATCAAAAACAACAACATCAATATTTTAAACATTCTCAACAAACTCCTCCAACCACTTCCAATACCCTTCAACCTCAATCCTCCCCTCTTCCTCCCTCCCCCAACTCCCCACCTCCGCCACCCACCCTCCTCCCTCCCCCTCCACAACCGGTCCCGTAATAAGTCTAATTTTACAATCCGAAGGTAACTTAACACTCGATTTTAACGCGAATCCTGGAACGGGTTCATAATAGAAAAAAGGTATTCGAACATTACGAGGACCATAACCGAAGGTGTTGGGGTCGGGTGTGGGTTGGGGGATATTTGGGCTTGGTGTGTTTGGTAGTTTTGGGGTTTGAGGCGTCATCGATTTCGTCGATTTCGATGGAGTCGATGGAGTCGATGGAGATTTCGGTGACTTCGGTGAAGCGAAGGGATTTGATGTTATAGGCTGCACATCGACGCCTCCCTCCCCTTCTTCTTCACCCGTGTCGAGGCCTGTGCTCGCTTCGTGTTAGTGGTGGAAATGGAAATAAGCAAAATCGAGGAGTCAAATAAGATGACTCCCTGATTTCGAAACTGGAACGGCGGCTGCAGTTGTTTCTCCGGCGACATCGACTGCCGTCGGCTGCCACAGCAACGTCATTCTTCTCCTCGTCGTTCGTCTGACGCATCTTACCTCCGGCCGGCTTATTAATCTCATCATCACCGTAATCCATATCAACCTCCACCTCCACCTCCTCCCCCCCTCCACCCCCCTCCCACCCCACGCCTCAATCTCAACCCCCCCATGATTCTCCTCCAACTCAACATACATAACAAACATAACACCATGCCTACATTCCCCCCTGCGCGAGCCGAGGAGCGAAACGACGGTTAGTAGATATTTGGGTCGAGATTGAAAAGAGGAACGTGAACGTTGAGGTGTACACTCTTTCGCTACGCTCAGAATTGGAGCGGGTGAAGCTTGCGATCGCGGTGCCGGCTTAAATCAATAGGCAGGCTGCTCCGAGTAAGCTTGCAATCGCGGCTCCGGCTCAAAGTTAATTGAGGGGGCACGGCTTAATTTGCGATCGCGGCTCTATGATCAATTTTATGGGCAGGCTGGCCCGAGTGAATTTGCAATCGCGGCTCACTCGTCGCTTCGCTCCTCGCTGTCGTCGTTCGCTTCTCATGGAAACACATTCTCTCACCTCTCAAACCGCGGTATTAATTGCGAGAGGGACGTGAAGGAGGTTAGGCGACGGGAGATTGTAGTCGATGGGAGTTCGTAGATTTCGGTTTGAGGCATTGTTTATTGTTAATTTGTAAACGTAAGGAATAGTGCGGTGGAAATGGTATACGGGAACTACTGGGAATTAATCAGCAAAGTCACACTATTCACCCTCCGGCTCCCTCCGAGATAAATTCCTCGAAATATCGATCAAACTTAAATTGAAGCCGATAAAAATACCCAAGATCCGTCAATTCTAACCACAGAACCCCACAACCGCGTCGTCGTACTCAGAACTTCGTTCAAATCCCAAATTGAGGGAAGGGCGAAAATTTTCCCAGGCAAGTTGTCTTCCAACATCTCAATTCATTTTCTCACCCCTCACGACCCCCCACTCCCCATCCGTCGTAACACTATGAGCTATAACGCCAATAAACCGGAAAATGCCCTAATCCGCGCCAAAGGTACGCTCCTCAAAGCTCCCACCCCCCGAGATTGGCGATCACGTTTTGGTGGGCTCAGGACGTTTCCCAATTATCCTCCCTCCACGCTATTCCACCTACAAATTCATTAAAACCCCTCATCCTCCCCCTCCTCCTCCTCCCCAAAACCCCTACATTCTAACCCTCCCCCTATCTCTCCTTTTCCTCAGAGCTCGTAAAAATCCACCAAATCCCCTCCGCCCTCTCCCTCCTCTACGAAGTCCTAATCGCCCGTAAATACAAAACCTGGTCCCTAACCTACGAGCAAATCGCACTCTACTACCTCGACCTCTGCATAGAAGGAAAGAAGAGTAGGGAGGTTAAAGATGGTCTGCATCAGTATAGGAATTTAACGCAGAGTAGCGCGCCGGGGAGTTTGGAGAAGGTTATTGGGTATTTGGTTGGGAGGGCGGAGCAATTAGGTAGGCAAATTAAGATAAGAGGTTATGTATTTTGTGTAGAGTCTGGCTGCACACTTTTGCTACGCTCAATGGAGGCGAGGTTCGACAATTGTTACGTTCCTACCGTTCCGCGATGGACGCTGAGCGGGGCCGAAAAGTTGGCACTTTCCTAGTCGTTTTTTCGCCATTTTTATGATATACGTAACCGCTGGTGCTCCACCGCTGGTACTCCACCGCCGGTTCAAAAACAATTACGTCCCCCCCCTCCGCTCCGCTAAAACCACTACACGAAACCCAACCCTAGCACTTTCCCACTTCATTTGTAACCCTTTCTAACTCGTCGCTTCGCTCCTCGCCGCAGTCGCCGACGCGAAAGCCGCCTCCCCTGCCGAAACCTCCGACGTCACCGACCTCGAGAACTCCGCAACCCCTGAGTCCATCCTCATGTCCACCATGACCTCCTCCCACACCTCCGAGGTTGTTCAGCGTGAGACCGTCCTCCCCGCCTTGAAATTCCTCTGGGAGGTCTACCGCTCTGTCCTCGACATCCTGAAGACCCACTCCCGCCTAGCATCCGTCTACCACGCCACCGCCTCCGCCGCCTTCAAATTCTGCTCCTCCAACTCCCGCAAAACCGAGGTGAGAGAAACTGCGAGGGAGAGAAGCGACGAGCATTAAGAGCATTATAAGCTTTAAAAACGTTATAAATCATTGAGGAGCGGAGCGACGAGATTGCGAAGGCGTCGTGAATACAACGAGGAGCGAGTCAACTCGTTCAATTCGTCGCTTCGTCAATTCGTCGCTACGTTCCTCGGCTCGCTTCGCTCGCCGTTCCTCACATTTAGAGCATTCTAAGCTTTAAGTTCGTTCTAAACTAACTCGTCGTCGCTTCGCTCCTCCGACAGTTCCGCCGCCTCTGCGACATGCTCCGCTCCCACCTCTCCAACCTCCATAAATTCGGCGCCACCGCAGCCCTCCGCGAGCAAAACGCCAACAAACTCAAAGGGTGGGATGGATGGACTTACGAGAGCATCGAGATGCATTTGAACACGAGGTTCGAGCAGCTCAGCGTTGCGGGGGAGATGGAACAGTATAGCGAGGGGTTTAGGACTGTGGAGAATATTTATGAGATTATGCAGGTGAGAAAAACAACAAATGGAGAGGAGCGACCACACAGTATCGAATGTTTAGTCCGCCTGCACACTTTCGCTATGCTCAACCCTCCGGGCTTAAATTTAATTGGGGGCTAGCTCCGGCTTAATTTGCGACCGCGGCTCCGGGTTATAACCTCCGGATACCACTGCACAAAGCCTCCCCCTAGCCCAAACTCAAGCCTATTTTTAACACCGCTCCCCCCACCCCCTGCTCCCCCACCCCCTCGCCTCCCCCACCCCACCCCCCACAGCTCTCCCGCAAACAACCCCGCTCCAAGATCATGGCCACTTACTACGAGAAACTGACCAACATCTTCTGGGTCTCCGGAAACCACCTCTTCCACTCCTACGCCTGGTACAAGTACTTCGTCCTCTGCCGCGACCACAACAAGTCCATGACTTCCGAGACTTTGACTCTGTTAGCTACCAACGTGCTTTTGAGCGCCATGTGCATTCCGAGTGGAAGGGTTGGAAAGAAGGGGGACATCGTCAACACGGAGGCGGAGGAGAAGAGGAAGGAGAAGGATGGAAGAATGGCGAATCTGCTCGGTTTCAGTTCCGACCCTACTCGTGCTGCTTTGCTCAGTGAGTTGGAGAACAAGGGAATCATTGAACTTTGCACGGAGGAGAGCAGGGAGCTCTACAAGATTTTGGAGAAGAGGGGCAACCCCCTCACGCTCGTCGGAAGCTGCTTGCCGCTTATCCAGAACATCGAGGAGAAGTTCAAGCCTAGGATCAGGTAAGAAGTGGTGATTGTGCGAGTCACAGTACTAGAAGCATTTATACTAGCGAGGAGCAGCGAGGAGCGAAGCGCTTGATTTCTTTCAACTCATCGCCTCGCTCCGAGCGCTCCTCGCAAGTGTACTTGATTTCGTTCAACTCGTCGCTTCGCTCCTCGCTGGGAATGCGTGAATCGGCTCGCTTCGTTCGCCGACTCGTCACGGTATTAGAAGCATTTTATATTAACTCCCCCCATTCCCTCCTCGGCTCGCTTCGCTCGCCGCTCGTCACAGGACTGTTGTCGTCACGAAGCTCCTCAAAGGCCTAGGAGCTGTTTACAGCACCATCACCATCGAGGGATTGATGAGCCTTTGCGAGGGACTCGAGATGAGTTTCTCCGGAATTGAGGAGATCCTTTACGAGGCTGTCACTGAAGGTACGTTGAATCCGCTATTTTCGCTTGCGCAAAACTAAATTAACACTCGCCTCGCTCGCGCTCGCCCGCTCAGGCCTCATTAAGGTCCGCGTCGACCACAGGGGCGGATGCCTGAAGTTCGGAGCCGGGGGCATGGAGAGCGAGAGGCTCAAGGGCCAGCTCGTCATGCTCGCCAAGGCGCTCACTAACATTGTCGAGGAGAAGGTGAGATTCATCTAACGCAAGTAGTTGCTTCAGTTTCGCTATCTCCGCCACGCCATTAACACGCTCGCTCGCACTCGTCGCAGATCAACGACGATTTGGACGTCGAGGGGCTCGTCGAGGACCGCGCTAGGTTCTTCGCGCAGGTCAAGGCCGGGCTCGACGACGAGAACGCCAAGTGCCTCGAGAGGAAGACGACGATCGAGAAGAGGAAGGAGGAGTGGGAGAGGGCCAAGCAGGCCGAGGAGGCCAAGAAAGAGGCCGAGAGGGTCGCGGACCTCGCGCAGAAGAAGAAGGAGGCCGAGGAGAGGGTCAAGCAGGAGGTGAGACTTTGCAATTCGGCTCGACTTTAACATTTCCCTCAACACACCTTACCAACCAACTCTAACGCCGTCGCTTCGCTCCTCCGCGCAGGCCCGCAACAGGGAGAAGGAGAAGCAGATCAAGATCTTCAACGAGATGGAAAACACCAAGAAGAAGGCCTTGCTCGCGAAGCTCGGAAAGAAGCTTGCCGACTACGGAGGTGAGAAAGTGGCTGGGAATACGACAATTGCACTCGTACGCGGTTCTAACTCGTCGTCGCTTCGCTCGCCGCTCCTCGCAGCCGAAGCGTCCCTCGCCGAACTCGACGCGGACGCCCTTGCCCGCGAGCACATGAGCCTCATCCAGAAGAAGAAGGACGACACCGAGAGCAAGACCAAGGAGGGCGCTAAGCGCCTGGACTACGTCACCAGGGCCATTCGGATCGAGGAGCTGCCCCTCCGCGAGAAGCAGCGCCAGGAGAACGACGAGAGGCTCAAGAAGGAGGTAAGAAATTCGGTGGAGCGTCAATTTCTTATCCCTACCCCACCCCACCACTCACTAACACGGCTCGCTTCGCTGCAGCACGAGAACGGCATGGAGAAGCAACTCAAGGCCGAGAAGCAGAAGTGGACCAAGCAGAGCGAGAAGAAGAAAATATTCGAGGCCATCGGCGTCTTCAAGTACATGCCCGACTTCGAGGCCAAGATCATGGCCGAGAGGAAGAAGGTGCACGAGGACGACTGCAAGAAGGCTGAGGAGGTGAGACGCTCGTTGTACCATTATTATTATTTACACACTTAATTCTAACACTAATCTCCATGCGACTCGCTACGCTCGTTGCAGGACGCCAAGAACGCCGCCATGGACGCCAAGATCGAGAGGGCCAAGCTCGCCCGCGACGACGCCATCAGGCAGGCGCGCGACGAGGAGGAGAGGAAAGAGAGGGAAGCAAAGGAGAGGAAGGCCGCGGAGGCGGAGCAGGCCTTGAGGAAGAAGCAGGAGGCGGAGCAGGCTGAGAAGGTGAGAAGGCGCAAGGAGCGAAGCGACGAGCTGCGAACCTTGACATTTGTGCTTTGCTGGTAGCCTTAGACTCAACGCTTAAGTCGAAATCGTCGCGAAGTAATTCTAATTCGTCAACGTCAATCTTCATGCGACTCGCTTCGCTCGTCGCAGGACTCGTGGATCACCGCTGGACCCACCAAGACCAGGGGCGGCGGAGGAGGCAGCAGTTTGCCCCCGCCTCCCTCATCTGGAGGAGGTGGAATGGGAGCGTACAGGCCCCCCACTACTTCCTCGAGCGGAGGAGGAATGGGAGCGTACAGGCCCCCCGGTGCTTCCCAGGGCGGCGGCGCATACATGCCCCCCTCGGCCAGGGGCTCCGCCTCCGGCTCCGGCTACCCCGGAGCCAGCAGCAACAAGTACGAGCCGCCGTCATCCAGGAACCAGGGAGGAGACCAGGACGACAAGTTCAGCAGGGCGTTCTCGTCATCGAGGGGCAGCCAGGGAGGAGGGGGAGGAGGAGGAGGAGAAGGAGGAGGAGGAGGAGGAGAGAGAAGAAATTGGTAAAAGTAAATAAACATAAGAAATTCGCTTTGCAACAAAAGACCTTCACCTCGATGTATTTCGAAGGCCATTTTTGGAAAAAAAAATTCCCTATCTTTTGCAACCAAAAATCCACCCAGCAAGCATACTACAGTACGCAAATCAATCCACATTTTCACTCTAGTTAATCCTCTATATTTTCTACAGTCTGTCCGTTATCGGCTAACACAACGGACATCGACATCCTCTTCCCCCTCGACATTGGCCTCCCTCTGCACCGCGGTCGACCCTTCCTCCAACTTCCCTGTTCCTACTTTAACGCTTCAATTTCGATGCCTCGCTCTTCACCAGGGCTGGATTTACATCTTTTGATGAAGCCTGTGCATCGCGCCTCCCGATTGGTGAGCGCTCTTACATTGCTCATAATGTTTTTTACGCTGCGCCGGGGGAGGAACCAAGGAGGAGGTTGATAGAATGTGGGCTGGGGAGTGGCAATCCTATCCCTACTACTGGTCAGCTCCAAGATGGTTCGAGCGTCAGGATCAGAGATGAGTTGAACAACAGTCCAACCTTCGACAGCGAAGGGATCGTTGGGGGTAGGATAGAGGTCAAGCCCTCAGGGGAGACTGCTTGGGGTACGATCTATTACAATAGGGTGGACGATACTGACGCCCTTGTCGCCTGCCGAGAGATTGGAAATTATCTAGGCTACACTACCGTCAGCGGGACCGCACTCAGCTATGACGATACCACAGACGGGAGCGGTGAAATATGGTGGTATAATGTGGGCTGCTCAGGAAGCGAGGAGACGTTGCAGTCGTGTTCAAAAAGCTCATCATCTTCGACTAATCATCCTTACGACATCGACATAACGTGGTGAACTGCCCATGAAGCGAGGAGACGTTGGAGTCATGCTCAAAAAGGACAGACATACCGACGTACGTTGATCATTTTTGGGACAGAGGCATAACGTGCAAGTTCCTTCAAGCTGACGAGTGCGAAGCTTGTCCTACCGGAAAGTTCAGCGACGCCATCCGCGTCAGTGCCTGCACGGAATGCGAGGCAGGAAAATACAGGTAAGCAACGTGATGGGCGTGATTTGGAGAGGAGAGGGGCTGTTAATCTAACACCCAAAAATCACGCTGTTATGCCGTCTCCGCCACATCTGCTTGTCAAGCGTGCAAAGTAGGAATAGCGAGTCCAACTGCAGCAAATGAATGCGCAACTTGCCCCGAAGGTGCTACAGCAGAAGATCGCAGCTTTTGCTTGTTGCGCAATTGCGCTGAAGACGAGTTCAACAACAACGGGACATGCGAAGAGTGCAACAACATCGTTAGCACCGCAATTCTCGCCGGCTCCTTCTTCTCCTTTGCCGCGGTTGCTTGGTACTCGACCGCCATTGCTACGAATCGGAAGAAAATGATGCAGCTGAAGGTTGCCACGACATTCTTCCAAACAGCCGAGTTGACCACACTCATCAAGGTGTCTTGGCCCTCCATAGTGTTATTAACATCCCTTTCAGCTCCCAATCACCGACACAAAATGCCTCGCATCCTCGTCAGGCTGGAATCAAGTCCACACCTTCTACGCTTACATTTACAGGCCAATCCTAGAATTTGCTTTATTCTACCACTTCAAGATTGAGCACCGCTTAAGCGATAGAAAGAAGTCAGCTGGGATGCTGACTACCATGGTGAGTCTATGGTACTCACCCCTCCTCCAGACCATTGCGTCAATGCATAAATGCTTCCAAGATCCCGAACGCGAGCTCCAATGGTTCCTAACATCCGATCCCTCTGTTAGCTGCGAGTCCTCCCTCGAGAGGAACATTATCAACATTCACTCCCTCGTTCTTTCTATCCTTGTTGGCGTGGGTTTCCCTCTTTTCTCATACTGGAAGATTCGGAGTTTGAGGAAACCTGGCAAGTAAGGTGAGAGGGTGGGAGTGTCTCCTGAACTCAGGCGTGTGCATGAACTGATCGGTCGTCGCAGGAGCAGCAGAAACCAGCGTCAAAGTCGTCAAATTATCCGCCGCCGCGCCCTAGATACTCCCCTCCCCATCCTCTTTCTCCTCGTCCTCCCTGTCGCGCTTCCTACTGATTTCTTGAGCCTTCAACCTACTAAAATATCGGGTGGCTACAGGCTTGGACATCGTGGTTCGTAGGTTTCGAGAAATTTGCTGCTAACTTTTCTCAGATTTTCTTCCCTCAATTTTTGTTTCGTCGATTTCACCGTCCCATACGCAACCCTAGAGTCTGTTGCTCTCTCTACGTCCACTCATAGCATATTAGTCCCCCCTAGATCTCCTCAACACACACCTAATCCACCCTGCAAAGAAATCTAGCCAATCCAAGTCCAAGGCACATCGCTCCGAGGTCTCTAATCAGAACCAAATTCTTCGTCTTCACCTCGCCGTCAATCATTTACCGCCTTCTCCTGCTCTCCTCTGTGCTTCTCTAGCCACCTCTCCCTTTCTCTCTGGTCGTATTTAATCCAAACCAAGCCGAAAACCATCAAACCCGATCATGGCATCGTTCACCCCGAAGAAGTCGTCCAAATATCCAGATCCCTTCGCCTCTCCCTCCTCAACAAATACACCAACAACAGAACCCCCCCCCTCCTCCTCCTCCAAGCGCCCACTACGCTCCAAACCTCCCAAATCCAAATCCATCACTCTCCCAACGTGTCCTCCTCGCGCCCCTCGCCAACCCCACCTCCCCAAAGTGCTCGTCCACCCCTCCCTCACCTCCTTCACCTCCATCCTAAAAACCCCCGCCTGCCTCCGCAACAACATCCTCGCCAAAACCCACTCCTCCACCTGCACCTGCAACTTCAAAAACTGCTCTATCCCTCTCTCCTCCTTCTTCTGCTGTTTCATGATCAACTCAGTCTACCACGTAATCTCTATTCCAGGTTCTGTTAATGAAGTGCTTGAATTTGAGAGTCAAATTATTGATATTTGTGAAGGGTATAAACCGCCGGCGGACGTGAAGGAGTTGGGGAGGTTTTGTGTTGGTGGAGGAGATACGCTCAGGTGAGAAAGTTACGGAGAGGACGAATGTTAAGCGAGGAGTGAACGAACGACAACGAGGAGCGAAGCGACGAGCTGGGATGTGGAGCGAGAACGGAGTGACGAATTACTACAAAAGCGCTTCGCCACTTACACGCGAGACTTCACTCGCACGCTCGTCGCAGGTTCGCGTACAAGTCGAGTCAGTGTTTATTGGCGTTGAGTGGGAGTGTGTTGAACGAGAACAGTCCTTACAACGGAAACCTCATAGTATTGAAGGGGGGAGCAGGGGGGAGAGGGGGGGCGAAGGAAGAGGATGTTGTTGTTGGCGACAGGTGAGAAAATGGAGTGTTTATCGTTTGGAGTCGTTTGGAGTCGTGAGAGGGACTCATCACGTACTTCAACACCCACTACACTACTTACTCCTTTCAATTTGCGCAGCTTACAAATCCTAGCCGCTAGAGAGGCAAAGTACCTGACTTGGGTTAGTTTGAGAAAGTTGACGGAATGGTTTTTCAAGGGCGTCAGCACTAGGGCGAGCGAAGTTAACAAGGAATTCTTGGGCGTTTTGAAGGCAGATTTGGTGTACGCGGATGGTGTTGGGGGGGGGTACTAGAGGGAACGACGTGGACGCGTTGACGAAGAATGTAGAGGTACGAAGTCACGAGGAGCGAAGCGACGAGCTGGGAATGCCGATTCCGTTCCTCATTCGGCTGCGCTGTAGTTTCGGTCTAAATATCTACTCCACTATCACCGCTACACAATTTTAACTCGTGAACACCAATCTTCATGCGACTTGCTACTCTCGTCGCAGAGGTTGGAGTTGGCGGAAGTGGACGAGAAGAGCGGTGTCAAGAGTGACGAAAAGAAGCGACAAGGTTCTGAGTTTGAGTTTGAGGACGTAAAGTTGCCGGAGAGCATTCGGCTTGGACACCATCTTTGCTCGTACCTCGACCAAAAGTATAAGTTCTCAGAAGAAGAGCTGGAGCGGGACGTGCTGCTCATTTATCTTCCTACGCTGAAGAACGGGAAAACGAAAGACTGCTGGGACGTGCCTGGCGGAAAGAGGGAGATCGGAGAAACGACATTTGAGGCGGCGCTTAGGGAGACGGAGGAGGAGGTGAGTGGGACGAGTTTGATGGAGCGGGTGGCTTGCGTTATTTTTTTACTCTGAGGATTTTACTAACACGGTTTTGTTTACTTGTCGTAGGCCGGGGTTAGGCTTATAGGTGGAGTTGAAGGGTTGAGAAAGAGAGGGATACATAGGATGGGGGAAGTGTTTTGGGAGGTGTATTTGTGAATGTTTGAGTAACGTTGTGTGTTAGTTTTTGTAAGATTGAAGTCGTGACGTTTTTCTCTCTTTTCGTTTAAACTAAATAACTCCTTAGAAGTCAGTAGAAACTCAGGAATGGTTTAAATGACCTAGGTTGTCGTCTAGAATGTTCGTGTGGGCTACGATATATTCGAGAACACGAGATAGAACCGAAAACCAATTTTAGTCAAATAGCTGGAAATGAAATCAGTATTCTGGTAATTTTTAGATTCATTTTTGTCTTTTTTAGACCTTTAAGACTCCTGAGTAAACGATTGCAATAGTATTTTTCTTTAAAAAAGCTCATTTATGGTTTTTTATTTTCGATTTTCGCCTTTCTGGGGTTTATTTGCTCTTAAAATAACCCTTAAAATAGCACATTGAGCATTTCAAGTGGCCTTAAATAGACGAATATTGCCAAGAATTACCAAAATAGTTCCAGAAACTCCGATATAATTTCCAAAATTCATTTTTTTAGAAAATCGTAATGTTTAACCAATCGCTCAGGGGTCCTTAGATTTCGAATATAATAAAAATAGGATTAAAAATGAAAAATAGATATACGATTTTGAACTGGACTAAAATCGATTTTGTGGGGACGGCTATAAAAGTGCTTGAACGATCGCGAACGCATTTATAATTAATACACTTGACTCTTCATACTCTTTTTCAACTACTACAAATTATTAGGGACCTGAAACCTTAACATCATTCAGATACGTCCCCTCAAAAAAATCTGTGAAAATTGGAGCGCTCTTCGCGCTGTGCGATAGAAGTAAATGGCCAGCGAATCAATTCGGAAAGCTGTACCAGATCGCTATCTAGATCGGTACTACACGTCATGCTTTTTTCAGCCCCCAACCCCCCCCCTCACAACCATGGTTCGACATCACGAATCAATCAAGAAAAAAATAAAAGTCACAGATGCTCAATTAATTCTAACGAACTAGAACCGTTCTATTCCATTATTATTCAAAAATATGTATAATACTACCCCCACCACCAATAAACCCCCATTCCACCGCCTCTGCCCCTGCAATCCCCTCCAACCCCGCTTTTCTAATCACTTCCTCTACATTCATTTGGGATTCCTTAAACTCAACATTCAACACGAGTCTGTAAGACGTTATCTTTCGAAGCGAGTGCGAGCTCGTTATCGCCTTCAAGTAGTTCACAATCGATTTCTCCAGCTCTTCGCCCTTGAGATGGGGGTTTAAGAAAAAGCTGTAACAGCGTCCCCCCCGCAATCTGATGAGGAGCAACGAGGAGCGAAGCGACGACGAGTTAATTTATAACGCGAGGAACGAGAGCCTTACATCCTCGTCGCTCTTGCTTTACATCCTCATCGCTTCTCTCCTCCCAGCTCCTCGCTCACCTCCTCCCACCAATATCCCCAACATTTGCCCCAACAACAATCCCCGCCACGACCGCCGCCCCAATAAAGATCCCCGCTATAAAAAACTGCCAATGCACACTAGCTTTATCCAGCACTGCTTCCTCTAGTTTGTTCGCTATGCGTTCGGTTTCTTCGCGGATTTTACGTGCGGGGTCGGGGAGGGCGAGACCCTATTTTTTTTGTTAGATTGGTGGTGGTGGTTTTGGTTATGGGTGGAGGTGTATCTCACCTTGAACGGTTTGCTAAGTATATCAGTACCGCCGCTTAACTTTCTTTGGAGGTTTGACGCGACCGTGCTAGTTGTAAAGTTTGTTGCGGACATGGAGAGTGAAACAGAAAGGGCTCTTTGGTCGACGATGGTTTGTTTGAGATGGTTTGACGTTTTCAAGAAATGGAAGATTGGTAATGGGGTTATTTAATGTAGAAGTTTCACGTAGGAGAACTTTTATGACTTTTAGAAGTTCGTAGGTCGAGAAAATGTACTCAGGAGTTTGCATTTTTTGAGGGAAGCAAATTTTCAGGGGCAGAATCCTCAATGGAGCGTTTGATAAAACGTCCCGCTCTCCTCTTCCTACTATCTCTAATCCTCTCTCCCCTCATATCTCCGATCTCCTCGTTCAATATATTGTGTAGAATGAATAGATTAGCATTGCGAAATCTTCGTATTTCCCCTCCTCCCTCTCTTCCTTTCCTCCCTTCAAATTCAATAACCTCCTCTCTATCCCCCCGCCCACGCCTCTCTTCACTACATTCATTATCATCTTTTGTTGAAGATGATAAAAATTCGATGTATGAGTCTGTGGAAAATTGGTTCGTGTTCAGTGATTTACATGCGTCAACGTCGACGATACCGCAGACTGTAGAGACTCTTAATGTTCTTATTAATAAGGTTAGGAGTTATGAGGGGGGGAGGAATAATGGGGTGTTATTTTTAGGTGAGAGGAGATTAATAATATTATTATTTATTATTACTTATGAACGTCACTAGCGAGGAGAGGGGTTACGTTCAACGATAATAATGATAATGTTAATAATAATGTTAATAATAATGTTAACTATATAAATATTATATATATATATATATATATATTAGATAAATAAATATAAATAATATAAATGGATTAAAACGAATGTACATCCTCACTCACTAACTCATATTTTTTATGTCCACAGGCGACTTCTTCCACTCCCGCGGTTCCATCCCCGTCCCCCTCCTAAACTCCCTCTGCTCCACGTTGTCCCACTCCCACTGGACGTCCACCCCCACAATAATGATCCCCGGAAACCACGATCAAATAACCCTCTCCGGCTCTTCCCACTCCCTCCAATTCCTTGAAACAATAATGCCCAAATGTAGAGTAATAGATGAACCTACTATATTGTTAAACGCGGCCTTCGTACCGTATCGGAGAGATCCGAATATATGGAAAAAAGATATCCCCGAATTAATCAATAACTACACTTCACCAATAAAAGCCTTCTTCGTACACGCAGACGTTAAAGGAGCAAAAATGAATTCAAACTACACTTCAAAATCTGAATTGACCCTCTCCCAATTTCCTCCCGTTCCAATATACTCCGGTCACTTTCATTTACCTCAAACCTTGAAATCAAAAAATAAATCTAAAAATAATAAAATCACTTACATTGGATCACCTTATCAACAATCTTTCAGTGAAGCAGGTGATGTTAAACGTTTTTTGGTTTTAAATAAGGAGTTTGAGGTTAAGGAGAGTTTGGAGGTTGGGAGGGTTGGGAGGGAGTATTTTATTGGGTTGGAGAATGTTGGGGAGTGTGTGGAGGGGGATGTTGTTAGAGGTACGAGTATGTGCGAGGAGCACTTTTATAACACCATTCTTCATTCTAACAAGGCGAGACGTTCGCTTGTTCGCTCGCACAGTCGATATCGTTGAAGGCGACACTGAAGCAGGTGAGCTGGGAATGCGTTGGTTCCGTGAGCAAGGACACTCAAACTAACTCATCGCTTCGCTCCTCGCTGTGCTCGTCGTCACAGAAGAAAACGTGAAACCACATATCCAAAACCTTAAAGACAAAGGAGTCGACGTCATCATCCGCAGAATTCAACGGACAAAGAATAACCCCACCCCGTTAATAAACGAACCCCCGAACGCTTCCATGAGCGATTCAGAAACAACCCTCTCCTTCCTCTCTTCATTGAACTACACTTCCGAATCCCCCATCCACTCCAAAGTCCTCTCAACCCTAAACAACGTAACCTCCACCTCCAAACCCTCCCGCGTGAATCTAGAACTATCCGAAATAGACTTAAAAGGTTTCGCGTCCTTCAAATCAAAACAGGAGTACCCTCTAGGTTCCCGAGGTTTAGTTCTACTAAAAGGTGGAAGTTCAAGTAACGGAGTAGGAAAGACGAGTTTAGCATGGTGAGAAACTGTCTCGTCGCTCAGCTCCTTGCTGATAATGCGCTGTTTAGCTGTTATAGATGAACTGTGCAAGTAGCGTCAGTTGAGACCCTACATAACGATTCTAACACGGCTCGCTTCGCTCCTCGCAGGGCTGGAATGTGGGCTTTAACAGGTCAACTCGATGAGAGAGCAGGTGAGACGCAGCGAGGAGCGAAGCGACGTGCTGGGAATACGATAAATTACGGGAGTAACGTGTCTCCATGAGGAGCGAAGCGACGAGTTTCGCTATCTCTACCACTAACACGCTCGCTGCTCCTCGCTACGCTCGTCGCAGTTAACGACGCCAGCGTCGTTTCAATTATTAACGACAGGTCGAAGAATGCGGAGGTTACGTTGAGGGGGAAGGTTAATGAGAGGGACTTTGTTGTGAGTAGGAGTAAAACTAAGACGAAGACGAGGTTGAGTTTTTTTGTTGATGGGAAAGATGAGACGTTGCAAACTGCGAAGGATACTCAAGAAGTTATCAACGAAATGTGTGGGAGGTGAGCCGAGCGACGAGAATTAACGACGAACATTTGTACTAACTCGTCGCTTCGCTTTTCGGCTCGCTTCGCTCGCCTAACCCTCGGCAGCTACTCCACTCTAAGCCGCTGCGTCTTCCTCAATCAATTCATGAGCGGCGACATGCTCTCCGGTTCCGATTCTTCGTTGTTAGAGGCGCTGTCGAAGCTTGCGGACGTGGATAAATTTAGGGAGGCGAGGAAAATCTGCTCCGAGGAAGCGAGGGAGTTGCAGAAGGAGAGGTTGAGTTTGGAGGGGGGGCTGAGTGTTAGGATTAACGATGAGAGGATCGCGATGGAGGTGAGTTAGGAGAGTTAGGTGTTTATAAGTGCGAGGAGCGTGAGTGCAGCGAGCGTGTTAGTGGTTGAGATAGCGTGACTGAAGCTACTAGCGCAGATGAATTACGACCGTAATTATCGTATTCCCAGCTCGTCGCTTCGCTCCTCGCTGCGTTACCACAACTAACAACACGCTCGCTTCGCTCGCTGCTCACTTCATTCGCAGAGTGTCGAAGAGATGGAAAACCTGGTCGTAACCGATTCCTTCGCAGCCCAACCCCCAACCCCGGCGTTAACCCTCATCAACGAAGAGCTGGAGGAAGCGACGGCTGAATTGGACAGATTCAAGGAGGACAAAATTGGAGACGAAGATTTGAAGCGGTTGCAGTCTGAAATGGAAGCGGCAGATTCAACGTTTAGGGCTGCGAAGGATGCCGTGTGGAAGTCCGAGAAGGTGAGAGTGAATCCACGCGTTCGAGTTCAAGTTAAACGAGGGAAGATTAACCCTTATATATTTTATCTTGCAGGAACTCGAAATGCTTCAAAGCACCGACATCGCGCACTCAGACGGGGAGAACTGTCCAACCTGCGGTCAGACGATTGACGGAGACGCCGAAATTCAACTCGCAAAGACCAAGAAGGAGATCGCGTCCAAGATGGAAGCTCTGGAGGTTTCGTTCACGGCTGCGGCGGAGGAGGTCACGAAAAATTCTGCTCTATTAGGTGAGCCGAGGACACGCTCGGACACGCTCGAATTTGCACATCTAACTTCGTCGCTCCTACAGAATCCCTACAACAACAACACCAAACCCTGTCAATTTCTCACGACACCAAGATCACCACCGCCTCTCAAAAAGTCTCCTCACTACGCTCAGAAATCTCCTCTGCAGTCGTCTCATCCGCCGCCCTCCAAAAATTAGAAGCAGCAATCTCAGGTTTAGAATCCGCCAAATCCAAAGCCTCAAAGTTAACCTCCGACGTAAAATCAATGAAAGCTAAAATCGAGCGTTTGCAATCAGCCGAAACAATAGCAACAACCTCAATGTCCCTCTTCTCCTCCCGCGGTATCCAACAATACGTTCTCTCCGATACCTTCACCTCCCTCTCATCCTACACTACAGGCTACCTCTCCTCTTTAAGCGTCGACACATTACGTTTAAATTTAACATGCGAAGACGGTGTTAAAATAGGTAGAACAGTTGAAGTCTACGAAAACGGTTCTTGGATTAGTAGGAGTCTTGGTAGTTTAAGTGGTGGACAGTATAGGAGGTGTAGTTTAGGTTTGATGTTTGGTTATAGAGAGATGAGTAGGAAATGGGGGAATTTTAAATCTAACCTTTTAGTGTTAGATGAACCTTTAACGCATTTAGATACGGAGGGGAGGAGGAGGGTTGGGAGGGTTTTGAAGGGTGTTGTTGGGGAGGAGGGGACTGTTTTATGTATTTTACAGGATAAGGCGGCGGAGGAAATGGAGGCTAGTGCGGATGAAATTGATGTCGTGGAGAGGGATGGAGAGGGGGGAGTTCGGTTTTAATCGATGGTGATGTTAAGTTGGATTTGTAAGTATATTAGCTAACGAATTGTTGTTTTGTAATAGAAGTGATTTTGGCGAACTGTTATTATTATTTCCCCCCCCTCTCTCCCCCCCCCCGTTATCACTATCTTTACTGGACAATTCCGAATATCTCGCCGTACATCCTGGTGTCTAAGGGCACCCTCGCCGAGATGACGTGGAGGCAGATGAAGTGGATAATGGGGTTCCCCGTCGTGACCGTGAACGACGCCTTGCACATGCCTATGAGAATCAGCGTCATGAAGATATAACTGACGCTCATGAAGGCGCCGCTGGCTGAGTTGTAGTCGGTACCCGGATCGAAGAGGCTGAAGATGGCGTATGAGACGCCACCAAGAGCGATGGTGGTGAGACGGTTCGCCTGAACCGTCAGCTTGTCCTTGTATTCTTTCTTCGGACACAGCACTGCAAGGCGAGTAATCAAAAGAACGTGCATGATCAAGATCACAGGAAGACCTGCGCCGAGAGTGTTGGCGAAGATGCCGGCGGGGATTGCGAGCGCGTACTGGGAAGGGGAAAGGCCGAGGAAATCAGAGTCGGACAACACCCCGAAGAAGTCAATCGCCCAGTACACGAAAATTATAGAGAGGTTCTCTCGCCACTTGAGCGAGGACAGCAGCTGCGACGACGAGCAAAGCGAGTCGCACGAAGATTGTTGTTAACGAGTTAGAATAGAGTAGCGATGAAAGCGATGCTAAATTACGACGTACCTTGCTCCAGCTAAAAGCGGAGGAGCGGTGCAGCCAGACAGCCGGAAGGAGCGCATAAAATACCGTGTATAGCCTGCGGCGACGGGTTAGTGCACTGAATGATCTTATATAAGCTCGGAGCAGTTTCTCACCCTGCCCAGATCAACACGTCTCCTTGATCATGTTTGCCCTCCTCATACACATCCGGACCGGGAAAATGCAAGCCTCTTTTACATGCCAACCCCAATACGAGCTGCGTAACGATCAGATAAGCTGTGATATTTCCCGCCTCTTTTTTAGCGTGTATTGGATCAATCCCGTAAGCGTCAATCCAAGAGACAGGGGATCTGTTTCGTGTGAGGAACAGTAGTAGAGGTGTTGCTAGGAGAAAAATTGGGATGTAAATGAAGCAGAGGGAGGTGAGAGCATCTGAGGCGATGGGGATTCAGGCAAGACCGAGGCTGAGGCCAGTGAAGTGCGAGGCGGTGGAAGAGAGCCAGAACAGACTGGCAGCAGCAAGGTATTTTGAGAGGCGGAACGGAGGCTTATCGGGGGAGATGGGGAAGATACCCAATTCTAGCGGGTCGACTCTGGCTGCCATTACTGTTAGAGAAGGTTAGAGGGGCAGGAGGGGGCGGATTTGAATGGCAGACAAGAAATGAGTTCGAGCACCTTCTGCCGGGAAATCAGGATCAAATCACTGAAACTTGAAGATCTTTTCCAAACATTTCCTTCGTAGTTTTCAATCGTTCTCCTCAATAACTGAATCATACTTCCATCTCGCAACGTATATCCAATTTCAACAACCTACGTCAGTAAAGTAATTTCTGCACCTCATTTTTCGCGGCACGACGGCTTCAGTCCTTCCCTCCCTCCCTCCCTCCTCCCTCCCCTCCTCCGCCTCCAAAAATGATCCGTCAAATAACAGACGCTCAAGTCTCACAAACCCTAACTCCCGCGCTCGCGATTGAATCTCAAAAAGCCGCCTTCACCCTCCCCTCCGAAGTCCCCTCTCGTATAATCTTACATCAGCTCGTAACTGATTCAACCCTCTTCAAACCTGCCGCCATAACTACTCCTTCCGGAAATGTTCACGTAGGTATGAAAGTAGTTAGTGTACGTCCTGCCAACGCTGAAATAGGTTTACCTACTGTCCCTGGAACGATCCTAATGTTAGACGACACCACCGGTATCGTAAATTCAATAATCTCCGCAACCCTCTTAACCGCAATCCGTACAGCTGCAGGTTCAGCGATTGCTAGTTTAGCTTTACGTGGGAAAAAGAGTAATGCAGTATTAACTGTTTTCGGTGCAGGAATGCAAGGTATGAGCTTGGAGCAGCGAGGAGCGAAGCGACTCGCTGTGAATACGATATTTACTCCTCTTTCATCACTACACAATTCTAACTTCGCCAATCCTTGCAGGTGTTGAACATGTTCGACATTTATTACACGCTTTTCCTATCATTAAAAAGGTTAATATCGTTAATCGAACAAAACCTAGAGCTGAAGCTGCGATTGTTAAGTTGAAAGAGGAATATCCGGGACAGGAGTATTGTTGTTTATTACTTTCGGATAATGAAGGGATTAAGGAAGTAGTATCTTCGAGTGATATAATCTGTCTCTGCACTAACTCCTCAACACCGCTCTTCCCTCCCAATCTCCTCAAACCTGACGCACATGTAAATGGCGTAGGAAGTTATACTCCAGGAATGCAGGAAATAGGAGTTGAGGATATTCAGAGTTTTGAAATCGTTGTCGTTGATTCTTTTGGAGCTAAAACCGTGGGTGATATAGCGAAAGCGGTTGAGGAGGGCAAGTTTAGGGAAGAGGAATTAGTGGAACTTAAGACAGTACTAGAGGAGGAGAAGGTTCGGGAGGGGAGGACGTTCTTTAAGAGTGTTGGGGTGGCGAGTCAGGATATTGCTGCGGCTGGTTTTTTGATTGAAGCTTTAGATTCAGAATAAAACGGTTTTAATGTGTCTTGGACGTTCGCGACCGTCAGGGTATTGCAAGGCGGCGTTTTTAATCGAACGCTTTAGATTCAGAAATTAATTAATTAGAAAACGTGACACGGTTCTTTTTTTAAAACATTTTAAGAAGTTTACTTTTTACTTTTATTTTTTACTGCGAGTTCCGCGAAACGAGATATGTACTGAGCGACTTCATAAGGATTATCGAAGAAAGGTACGTGACCGAAATAATCTGGTTCGTCAACTTGAATTAAATATTTCTTTCCTATTTTCTTCTTAAAATATTCGAGGTTGCTTGAAGGTAAAAGGCGTTCTTCTTTCCCCCAGAATATTCCACAGGGGGCTACGAACTTTGACATGTCGTGGTTGCAAGCTGATTCTGTTGGGTTCAATAGAGCTTTGAATATCCTCTTAACATTTTTTGAACTTGTACGATGTAAACAGCCAAAGGCCATTATCCAGATTAGGAGGGAGGGTTTGTAGCGTTTTTCGGAGAGCATTGTTCTAAAGAAACGACGAGCGGAGGAGTGCGTTTTTAGTTCGAACGTGGAGGAGAGGGAGGAGAGTTCGGAGGCAGTACTTGGAGCGCCGCCAGGGGAGATTAAGTATAGCGGATTTTTTCTTCCACGGAGGCCTATTTGGAATAGGATTAGACCACCTAAACTATTTCCAGCTAACACAACTTCACCGTCGTCATTGGGAAATATCGCGTCGAAGGTTTCAAGCGCCATGTCTGTCATACCTGTATGAGGAGCGAAGCGACGAGTTAGTATGAAGTGCAAGCATATTCTAGTTCGAAGCTGTTGGGCTTCGTCCTCGCAGGCGTCATCCTCGCTGGCTTCGTCCTCGTGCTCACCGTCGAAAGTAAACTCCGTGTCGTCGTCGCACATATCGGACAGCCCGTGGCCTTGCAGGTCGATGAGGACGATCCTTGAGAACGAGCCTTCGAAGCGAGCCGTGTTAGAGTTGAAGTTAAGTTGCTACGAAAGCGGCGGAGACCAGTAGCAGTTTAACAGTTTGTCGCTTCGCTCCTCGCTGCCCCTCCCTTTTCACCTTGGATCTTGAGAGAGAGAGCGACGGGGAGGAGGTCGGCGGATTTGCTGGTGACGCCGTGAAGCAGGACTAACCTAGGGCTGGTCGGATTGCGATTAGGGCAGTCGATTGACATCACTCGGCTTTCGCCATACGAGGTTTGAACAATTTCATCCTTAACTCCCGTGATTGCGCGGAGGCCTAGTTCTAGTGTTTTATCAATGAAATAATAAGCCAGGGGAGCGGGGGGGGAGTCTAGGAGGCTATTAACCGAAACGGTGATCAATACAGACGAGATAATGAATGCCAGCGCGGCCTTGGACTGCGGTATTGTCGCCATTGCTTTCTCCAAAGACATGATGCCCATGACAAGAGTCCAGAACGAAGAAAGCCTTCCGGAGGTCAGATTTCTGGAACGGAACCATAATAAAAACTGTTATTTACACTCTACTGCCACAACCTACTTACCTGACATACTACTACGATAGACGTAAGCTGCCACAAACCCGACCCCCCACCGTAATCTCGCTCGAATTGAAGGAGAAATAGTCTGCAACAATCAACCCACACAACAGCCTTCGCCTTGTTGTTTAACCCAAAGGGAATGCTGATGCGATGGGCCCGAGCGGCTAGCAAGAGGACATGCGCTTAACCAGACGTGAACCCCCGTCCCCGATAAATTACCAAATACTACAGACCAGCACGCAACGCGCTCACCCTACTTCAGGCTCACCCTACTTCGCAAGACGACAAGCTATCCAAGGACCAGATCATTATCCAGCTGCAGGCCGAGCTGAAGGAGCAGGCCGCCGAATTGGAGGAGAAGGACGCCGCACTTAAGGCGCACATGGCCGACCCCCTCTCCTTCCCCCCTCCCTCCCTCACC